>QANZ01008051.1:29089-50994 GCA_003254925.1 Chamaecrista fasciculata
GGACCACCGTGGACGGCGGCGCCGACCACCGTGTACGGCGGAGCCGGCAACCGTGAACGGCGGTGGTGGGCGGCGACGGCGGCGGTCTGGTGGTGGTTGTGGGAAGGGCATTTTTGTCATTTTTTTCTATATCTATTTTACTTTCCCTCCCCTACCTTTTTATACCAAACACTTTCAATTTTTACCTACTTTACATCCCCTCAACTACTTTTCCTTTCCCTCACAATTTTTCCCTTGTAAAACCCTTTCCTTTACATACCTCACATACTACCAAACGGACCATAACTCGTCTATTATATATAAAGGGTCATCGAGTTGTTTTGGTCTTAAAGTATGACTTAATATTCAATTTGGTTCTTTATTTTTAAAATATTTAAAGTCAAAAGTATTGTTGGTATTCCTAACGTATGAGGTCATTTTTAGTTATACGTCCAACGTTTTTTTTGTCAATTATACCCCCAACGTTTCACATTTGAGTCAATTATACCTGATCAATCCGACATTTTTTTTTATTTTAAGGTCCTTAAGTTTCTATTATTTAGAAATCCTCTATTTTTTTCAAGATTTTTCTTTCACACGAGTCCCAAACTAATTACAGAACACTCTAGAATATTTTTCATCTTTAACGAACTGGTCCCTACAATTAAGAAACCCGAAAAATCTCTCCCCTATATTTTTCACAGTTTTGGCAATCACACACAAACTCGCTGGTGAGTCTCGAATACAGAGAAATCGAGCATTAATACCAATAGAAGCGGTTGTAAGGGAAGGAAAATGGGTGGGAACGACGTAATTTAGGGGAAATCAGAAAGCTGAGGACGACGACTAGAAGAACCATGTCGACAGAAACGAGGACAGAGTGGACGACGATGATGAAGTGTGGTGGTGATGTTTTAGGGTAAAAGAAGGATGATTGTTAATGGCTTCTAATGACTTCTTTGTTAAAGATGACAAACATTCTGAACTATTCTATAATTAGTTAGGGGTTGAGATATAATTGACTCAAATGTGAAATGTTAGGGGTATAATTGACCAAAAACAAACGTTGGAGTATAACTGAAAATGACCCCATACGTTGGGGTACCAACAGTACTTTTGTCATATTTAAATTGATCTTAAATATATGCAAAATACTTCAAAATGGTCCTGACAATACATTTTGTCCATTTGCTCCATTAATGATGACATGTCCTGCTTACCTAACTATTCTCTTTCTCCTATTTGTCATGTTGGTAATTTAAAGGTTTCAAAATGGTCCATCATCTATTAAAAATGTTTCAAATTGGTCCCATATATTTCATAACATGATTCAATTTGATCATTTATGTTTAACACGTAAGTTCAAAATGTCCACCATGTTTACCTCAACATATTGGATCAATTTGACACTTTGTGATAAACAATAGTGATATAGTGACATCGATAGTAAGACAAAGTCAGATTATAAAGAGAAGAGCTCTGGGTAACACAAGTATGTTGAGAGGAGATAGCTTAGCCTGCATAGGCATAATATGGGAGAAAAATTTCTACCATTGTTGATTTTTTTTTTTTTGCCTCTTCTCTCTCCTCTCTTTCTCTCTAGGTCTTAAAAAAATATCTTTAACATACATCTATTTTCACAAATAGAATACCATCATAGAAATTAAAGCACAGAAAACGTTGAAAGATAAATATATCACATGCAAATGCGTTAATATAATTGGAGAACACTAAGTATTGAATTCAATGAATCTATTTTCCTAGATTGTGAAGGCAACTTCAAACAGATCAGACTATATGAGTGTATGGTGAATGAATGTATGGTTGATCAATTTGAAACATTTTAATAGATGATAGACTGATTTAAAATCTTTAAATTACTATAACAAGACAAATATAGGGGAGAGAGAGTAGCCAAATAAGCGGTACAAGTCATCATTAACGGAGGAAATGAACAGGATGTAACATCAAATCATGCAAATTTTTAGGACCAATTTAAATATTTTGAAATATAAAGGATTAAAATGACCATTTGATAAAAAAAAAAATTATTTGTGATCAATGAAGTTAACATTTGGAAAGGAATGGACAAGCTAAGTATTGTTCTTCTTAATGTTGTCATAATCTAAAAAGTTCAATTTACAGTTTGATTGGTATTACTGGTCGATACAATATAAAATTGAATCAAATAATATAATAAATAATAACTATTAATTATATTAAATATGAATAATATATGTAATATAAATATTATAATTATAATCATAGTAAATAATTATTAATTGATAATTTATCACAAATAATTATTGTTACAATACAATAATTTCTATAAAGGGACTAAAATTATAACAAAAAAATTTTTTAGGGACAAAGTTGAGATTTTTTTTGAGGGACTAAATTGAAAAATATTAACATATGAGAGGCTAATATAGAATTTTTAATATTTTAATTAAACCAAACGACTCTTTAGCAATTCACGAATCGATTTCAATTTTAGTGATGATATTGTCCGATTATTTCTGATCCAACTACTAAAACAATTTTTAAACTCATTCTTTAGTTTGATCATTGGTTAGACCGACTGGTTCGATCTGATTTTGACAACCATTAGTTCTTCCCAGCAATTGTAAGATTTGAAAACTATTAACAATAATTAGACCCTCGTTTTTACGTTATATGAAGAAATTGTAATTAACAAGCAAACGCCACACTATATGATTGAAGATAGTTGATATGCATGCGGGACAAGTTAGATATTAAGTTGATGGTATCAGATTGAGTCGGGTTGATGAGCAGGTCGAGTGAGTTAACTGGATTTTGTATATAAGTTTTTTGAAATATATATATATCTATATATATAAATGTAATTTGTGATAGAAAAGAGTGCTAATTTCATCAAATACAATAGGAAATATAAATCATGAATCATTCTGATTCCTTAATGTTGAAAACAATTATATATATATGACCTTGTACATTTGGACAATGATAATTATATAATTATAAAAGTTTCTAATTCCATACATGATATGAAGAAACACAACTGCACAGGATGGACGAGAATTTTGAGTTTGACCATATGAATTTGCAGTGGGCTTATAAATAATCAACACCCACGTCCTCACCTTCACATGCAATAGTAGTTTAAGAGAAGATAAGAAGGATTGAAGGAAAATAAAGTAAGAGGAATGATCACAAATATCATACAATCATAAAAATTGGAAAGATCTTTCTCTTGTTCGACCACACAAAAGAGAAGGAAGGGTTGTAAAAGAACATTTATATATCTTAATAAAGCAAAACTGTTAGTGAGATATTTTGAAAAATAATATTGATAAATTTTAAATTTATAAAAGAAACTCAAGTGCAAGAAGACATTATTAGAAGAATATAAATCTTTTGAGAATTGGGTATTGTCCACATGGAATTATTTTGAGTGATTATTTTGGTTGTATCTACAAAATGTTCACATAGCAGCGGTTTAGACTGCCTTTATTGTTCATAGCAGCAGTTGACAAAACTGCTACTGTTTCCTCTAAAACAAAGGTTTAGTGGCAGCTGTGCAAAATCACTACTACAACCACCACTAAATCAGGGAGGGTAAGAATCGCCGCTAAATCATCTAATCTACTTACATTTTTGTAATAACCGTGAATCTGTAACCACCACGAAACCTTTTTTAAATTTGACCAATGGTAAAAACCGCTGCTAGATATTCTAATTTTTTTTAAAGAAAAAAACATGGCAGCAGTTTTTGGAATCGTCGCTAAATATTTCAATTTTTTAAGAAAAAATGTCGACAAACCATTTTAATATATACTCACAGTACAATCAACAATGTAATATAACAAAAGTTTTGCACCATAACATCTATGGAACCATAATTAGCACCAACACCATTAACAAAACCACTTATGGAAAGGTAGGCATTTCCTAATCTAAGAAACACTTAGATGAAATCTCATATATATATATATATATATCCAATTGATCAAGTTTTGATTGGTCAACAACATAAAGAAAACAAACAAATATAATGCCACAAGCAAAATGTAAATAGATAAAGACAATAAGCTTCAATAGCACAAATAATAAAAAATAAGTTTGAGCTTAGAAGTGACTCAAAATTTTATTTATAAAAAGTGACTCACAATTTTATATATTACCAAAGGAGTCCTAAGAAAATGCAAACTTCACACCATCTTATAACTGTAAAATTTTGCCAAATTGTTGACTTAGTAGATGAACAAAATAACACATACACGTGTATATCATTTGATATGTTGAAAAGATAGACCATGCTAGTCATTTTACAAAGAAGTGATTTGTTCACAAAATGACGACAATGCACAAAAAAGAACAAGTCTGACGATAGAAATTGAAAATGACAGAAAATATAGGATTATATGGATAAGATTTGTGTATTTGAGTGACCAAAGAACCAATTCACCCATACATTCGTGGAATTAGATGCATATACCCAATTTTTATTGTCCTATGACATATCAATAACAAGCTTAGACAACACATGAAAAACAAGATTTGTATATATATATATTGTAACTTCACCTTTGCAGCCACTGCAAAAATAGGCTATTTTCTGAAGGTTGTTCTAAGTTCTAACTTGCAGATGTGAGTTAATGTTGGGCATCCATTTTAAGCCCACAACGGAATAGTCTAAAACCAGCAACCTTTTTATTTTTCTTTTTCGGTAATGACCAGCAACTTGATTATCTAACTTGAAAACATAAGAGCTCTGAAACTTACCAATAACCTGAACTGAAGCCTGTAAATTCCATGCATGTAGAAAGATGAAGTGATTAATATCTATTGAACAATCATCACAGCTTACTAAATGAATGATGAACTACTGTCAGGCCAATTCATCTCTCTGATTATACAGAAAGATGCAGGGGACAATGAGAATAGAACAGAAGAGAAAGGGAGAAGCCAATAATGAAAACCCTTTACAATTTGTGATGATGAAATTGATGTTACAATTTGTGTCAAAAACTAAAAAAATCTGGAGCTTGTACTGTCTCTACATATTCATACAGTTAATGGGGCATGTACATAAGCCTAGACTGAAAAGCTTTGCATTAGTAGTTTTCTATAATTCTTGGTTAGTGTATTATAGTTCTTTCAATCAAACCCTCCTCACTGAAGTGTGATCAGATCTCCAATCCCTCTTTGACAGATCTTTTCTAATTAAATCTTCGAGAGAACGAATTCGTTGCTGCATTAATGTAGAGGAATTCCCGGTATTTAAACTTTTAGTTTTACCAAGACGCTTGAGCAGACGATCTGGTACTGTAAGGCTCAATCTTTCCAAACTTTCACGAACAGCTCTAACCTGCAAGGTCGATATGGTGTATAATGTTTGAGACAAAACAACATTCTCAATGTTATTTCAATGTATGAGTGTTTAGAATGCGTACTGCTTGAGGTATACGCTGACAAAGAGAGCCAGTTCTGAATAATAGGCAAACGACAAGGTCAAGTGTTTCAGTTCTTGAAACTCGCAAATAGACAAGATTCTGAGAGAATAAATGCTCCCATAATTTGTTCCCAATAAAGTGTGACTGATTGATAGCTGCAAAATCCTGAAAAGCATAGTTAATTAGTATTAGTAATTCACTGGCATAGACAATAGCTTGAGAGCAATATAATAATAATAAAAATAAAAATAATAGGAGCAAAAAGAAACTCACAGGTGCTTGTGACAAAAGATTATTGAGCGAAGTTAACAGTTTATCGGCAGCACCAGGATTCTCTAAAGGGTCAACCAGCTTGCACAGAAGAGCAACTAGATATGGCTTCATGGCTATGGGAGCATGATACAGTATAAAAGAAACCTTCTTATCTAGTGGAATAACCCATTGGTATGGCTTTAGACAAGTTACTGATATTGAGGCACTTAGAGGATTCAGCAAGTTTACAAAAGAGACCAACTCCTCCTCCAGTGACTCCGTCTTAAGAGAATGAGGAAAAGAAGATATGATCAGTTCAAAGAAATGTTTAGAAAGAATCTTTCAAAGAAAGCATGTTATTGAAAAATACAATCAATCAATATACCTCAGCCTTGACAGTAGATCTGTTGCCCAAAGAAAGTTGTGGAAAACTTCCAAGCTGAGAAATAAGCAGTTCAAGTATAGTTTGTATGGTTGCACCAATATTATGTGGAATACAATCAATAGAAATCCACAAATCCTCCTCACATTCCAATTCTCTCCGAATATCCCCTAGCAATGCCCATTGAGGGACTAAGTCAGGGGTAGTCAAGGAAGCAATCGAGATTGCATCACTAGAATCCTGGCTAGGTTTTCTCTTCGTAGATTGGGGAAAACATTCAACCATGATATCTCTCTTTGTGTATTGGGAAAGACATTCAACGATGATATCTATAAGTTTAGCTTCAATTCTCCCTTTCAAGTAATTAATTGCCATCTTCAAATTCTCTGAAGTAGGTAAGGATTCATCACTTACATCATTAAGATCTCCAACACCAGAGTTGCATAGATGTGAAAAAAGCTTTATCTCATCCAAATCATCAAGATGAAAGCGTAATCCAAGTAGAGTTGCAGTTAGGGTATAAAGATCCAATTGAGGCCCTTGTTTCAATACAACTATAGCTACTGGCTGAGGATCATTGGAGATAGCCAATTCGTCTTTGACAATTGGTTCAGGTTCAGTGTCTTTGGAGTTCAATGGTTCATCTGAGTTGAATGATGAGGAAGCTTCACCATCTTTGACACTTTGTTCAGTCTCTAAGGAGTTCAAAGGTTCAACAAATTCGTTTTTGACAATTAGTTCAGGTTCAATGTCTTTGGATTTCAATGGTTCTTCGGAGTTGAATGATGAGGAAACTTCACCATCTTTGATACTTTGTTCAGTCTCTAAGGAGTTCAAAGGTTCACCAAATTCGTTTTTGACAATTACTTCAGTGTCTTCGGATTTCAATGGTTCATCAGTGTTGAATGATGAGGAAACTTCACCATCTTTGATACTTTGTTCAGTCTCTAAGGTGTTCAAAGGTTCACCAAATTCGTTTTTGACAATTACTTCAGTTTCTTCGGATTTCAATGGTTCATCAGTGTTGAATGATGAGGAAACTTCACCATCTTTGATACTTTGTTCAGTCTCTAAGGTGTTCAAAGGTTCACCAAATTCTTTTTTGACAATTACTTCAGATTTCAATGGTTCATCAGTGATGAATGATGAGGAAACTTCACCATCTTTGATACTTTGTTCAGTCTCTAAGGTGTTCAAAGGTTCACCAAATTCATTTTTGACAATTACTTCAGGTTCAGCGTCTTTGGATTTCATTGGTTCTTCGGAGTTGAATGATGAGGAAACTTCACTATCTTTGATACTTTGTTCAGTTTCTAAGGAGTTAAAAGGTTCACCAAATTCGTTTTTGACAATTAGTTCAGGTTCATTGTCTTTGGAGTTCAATGGTTCATCAGAGTGGAATGATGAGGAAACTTCACCATCTTTGACACTTTGTTCAGTCTCTAAGGAGTTCAAAGGTTCACCAAAGCCAGATAATGAGACAGCTTCACCATCATCAGAAGCCAAAACCTGGTAAATGAGGAGCGTAAATAGACATAAACAAAATATACAAGGACCTAACTGAAATTTCACATCATCTAAGTTAATTGAAGTTATAATTCTTAAATTTCTAATATGACATGTTAACCCACCGAATAGGTGTGAACAATGTATAACAGTTTGCATGATTCCAGAGAAATAATATTCCAGAAAGTTCCTTGCCACAGAAGAATTTCATAACTAGAAGAAAAGAGTTAACCAAAAGCAACTTAAAAAAGTACAAACCCTCAAACTATAACTAAGAACATAATTTAACTCATCGGAGTATTGAAGATTAGTTCCATGTCTGAAATGAATATTCCATACTAACCTTTGATTCTGAAAACTCAAACCATGGAGAGAAATCATTCATCTCAAAGGCAAAACTAAGCATATTTTCAACAATGTAACCAGCATCTTGTTCCAGAACATCAGATAACTTGATCATTTGTAAATAATAGTTATTGCAAGTCTTTGCAAAGAGAGAAGTCTCCTTCCACAAAGTTTTTTTTCGATCCTTTTCATTCAACAGGGCAATGCTGAAACTGACCCAATAATTACCATCAGGATCTTCTGAACACGATGGATCATAGTCCAAGCAGAGACAGAGAGTGTCAACTGAAACAAACACCCCTGCATATAATTTTGCAATAGCACTAAACTGACTCAGTATATTTATGATAAAGCAATAAACATTTAAGATAAATCAAAAAACTATATTGACTCACCAATCCGAAAGAAATGCCCAGACACCTCAAAGGGTGCACTAAATACTTTTTGGGATGTCACTATTTCCTTGCATGTCAAGAAGCTTTCCACTTTCCATACGACTCCTGGGAAAACGTCATGTGCGATAAAACTCTCCTGTAATATATTAACCTCAGCAAAGAAGATAGCAGCACCATCTCTCACAAATCCCTTGTTATAATCAAAGTAGGTGTCCAGAGGGATGAAGTCCCACCAACCTATACCTTCTGTGAATTCAAAGCATCGCGCCAAAGATTGCTTTATGATTGACTTTGACGGGTCCAAAAGATGCACTATTCCCAACTGATAATGAAGTAAGATACCCGTAACCTTATAGTCTAACCTTTGTGAACTTGAAGCCGATAATTCAAGAAAGAGTGAAAGGTAGCTTGGATTATGAGACTGAAACCCTGCTGATTCAAACAATTACCCAAAAAAAAAAAACAACAGAAAATCAGTTCTCCCCATTTTGTTGTTCACTCTCAATCAACTAAAATTAGAGTTTAAATTCGAAGTGTATAAATATACATATGATCAGTGTTTAAATCCAGTCATTTGTGGCCATATTTTGAACAGTTAATTAATGCTCATTTGTAGCGCCAGTGCCATGTCATAACTCAAATTTTAGCATGCAAGATGGAAAACCTTTAAATTGCAGAATATAATATCAAAATAACACTTTATTTTACTTGAATTAGAAACTAGCAAATAGCACTCAGCAACTCTTGCCTCTAGGGTAGACTACCATGCGAAATTCTGCAATCCCATTCTTAGTCGCCACCTTCTTACTTGGGATGGCCGCGCCAGTCATCTTTAACTTCTTCATTGCGTCCTTCAAATGTGTAAAGTTGAAAATCTGCCACAAGAACTTGTCAACCTTATAATCACATTTGTAGAGAGGGCTAATAAAAATCTCTGGTGCCGCATTTCCTTGAAGTTTAGTATAATATAGCTCTTTAACCACATTGTAGTTTACGCTGAAAATCACTTTGTCATCGTCCACTAAAAAGCCTTTCTCTGGTACCATAAAATCTGACATCAGCATGTAGCAATACCAACCAACATCAGAGCCAATTTCGACTTCACCCAAAGTTTCAAATCGACCCTGTGATTTTTTATGAATGTGACGAAAATCTGGGTTCTGATTCAAGACAGATATCCCATATGTCCCCCAGTAACTCTTATTCGTTACACCATTTTTAATATCAGCGTCTGTTAATCCCAACGACACTGATTTTGTTCCATCCCACGTAAGTGTTACATTCTTACTAGGTTGCAAAGACAACGACAAATACCCAACTCCTTCCACCAAAGTTTCCCACACGCAAAGTCGATACTCAGCGCACCCTATATAGAAAGAGGGACTCATAATCTTATGCTTCTCGCTCTTCAAAATGTCTTTAAACAAACTGAAATTATTAATACTCCAATTACACTTTCCAATGAACAAAGTTTCGGAGTCAGACTTAGACCGTTCTTCAGAGAAAGAATCATCTAAAACTCTAACCTGGGCTTTAACGTGCAACGATTGATCCACCAAGAACCCAAATCTTGGATCAAGAACTTCATCAATGTAGGCGAATTCCATAAGTCCACCGGTATTGTCATTCAAGGTGAACCTGTAAGTGCGTTCTTTGCTCACGGACTTGGAATCGACCAACTGGTTTTCAAAGCAGATTTTGAAGCACGCTAAGCAACCGTTTTGAGGAACACGGGATTTCGTGTCGAGGTCCATGACAATGGACATGACTGCTTCTGATTCCACCGAGTCTTTGCACTGTGGGTAAAGCCGCAAGCGAAAGCGAAACTTACTGACATCGAAGAAAGGGCTTACGAGCTCTCTGAGCTTGACGTTGGCGAAATCGTGAATCTTCCAATTGAAGTGAGTACAGTAATCGCTTTTGTGTTCGGTGTTGACAGATTCTCGGAAGACATGAGTCGAGGGTTTCGCCGATTTGGGGGGTTTTGTGTGTTTCGACATTTTTGAATTGAATTGAATTTCTCGGATGGTGAATCATAAGCGAAGCTAAGAGTGTGAGAGACACTCGATTCTCGACGAAAAAGCAGAGAGGAAAAAAGAAGAGGCTTAGGATGCAAGAAATGATGATATTGGCGCCTTACTATTTCACTGCTATTTACAAATTTGCTACTCCCGCCTCCTATGTATTCGTTTTACACACTTCACTTGCTATCGGAGAGTGTCCAATTATAAGTACATCAAATTACTATAACTTGCAATTAGACTATTTTTCTTTAGATAGGGTCACTTTTATTATATTCCTTATACGGCCAAGTCTCAAATTAGTCCCCTATCTTTCCTTATCAAGTGAAATTGATCATATCTCTATCAAATTGATAAATTTCAAATTGGTTCCTTATCTTTTATGTATGGGTAAATTTCAAATTGGTTCTTTATCTTTTATTTATTTTAGATAGGTCCTACATCTTTCCATGATGTTTCAAATTGGTCTAAAAAATATTGAATTTGATCATATCTATCTTATTTCAAATTCAAATATGACGAATACAAAGTTACTGTTTTGTTTTACGAGTACTTTAATTAGGACTATCAACAAACGAGGTCAAATCAAGTCTCAAAAGTGGATAACTCGTTAACAAGTGAAATTGATCATATCTCTATCATTTTAAGTTTAAATGCAACAAACTCGAGACTATGTGCTAACTCTTTAAGAGTTCTTTCTCTTTCTAATTAAGATAACTAACAAATTAGGTCAAATTGAGTATCGAAAGTAAACTTGGGACCAATTTGAAACATCATGAAAAGATGTATGACGAAACTGAAACAAATGATAAGGGCAATTTGAAAACTACCCCATACATAAGTGACTAATTTGAGACTTTAGCCTTTTTTTTAATATTAATATAAACATTTGTCAAATCGACAATGGAAATTTATCTTAAGAGTAAATTACAAAAAAAGTACCTATGGTATAGTCAAATCTCATATTGTTGCTATGTGATTTTTTTTCGGGTTTCACTTTGGGTACCTGAGCATCTCTCTGTTAAGCAACTGAGGTACCTGAGGTTTTGTTCCTTCAATTTTAATGAAAAATGTTGACGCGACACAATCTTAGTCATTGATTTTCAATGTATCTTAGTAGTCGGTTTCTATTGCATCCTAACCATTGATTTCTCTTGCATATTAACCGTCAGTTTTTACTAAGGTTAAAAGCTTATTTTTGGTCCTCAAACTATGGGATAATTTTCATTTTGGTCATAAAAACTATTTTTTATTTCATTTTTCTCCTTAGACTAATAGACTTTCACATTTGTTCTGTCTTGGTCTTCGAAATGTGATTTTATTAGAATTTTCATTGTTATTCTTAGTCATAAATTAAAGTTAAAAATTAACCACCAATTTATCTTCAATTTGTGATTAAGAATGAAAATTTTTCTTCTTCCATTTATCAACTCACTTATTATTACGTATTTAGGTAGGGGTGAACAAAATATGGTCCAGTCCACTTCAGGTTGGGTCCTGGGTCTAGCACTTCTAGACTGGGCTCGACCCGGGGTATCTTCTTTTAATTTTATATATATATATATATATATTATTTTTATTGTAGAAAATACACATGTATTATTATTTTTATATTAGAAAATACATAAAATATAAACTTAATCCCAAATAAATTAATATTTTTTTAACAAATAAATCAAATTAAATATTTTTATTGATGTACATCTTTAAACTCATATATACTTAATTTTTTTTTCAATATATACATGTTAAAATATATATATAACAAATAAATGGGTTAAATGAAAAAAAAAATGTTTTTTTAAAAATAAAGTGTTCCAATTTGGCCTGACTCGACCCAAATCTAATCGGATCGGATCTCGAGTCCGGCAAAACTGTTGTGAGATATTTTGAAAAATAATATTGATAAATTTTAAATTTATAACAGAAACTCAAGTGCAAGCATACATTATAGAGTAAATTACAAAATAGGGTCCTGTGATTTGGCCCTGTTTCAGATAGAGTACATGTGGTTTGAAAAGTTTCAAATTGGGGCCTGAGGTTAACTCCGTTTGCAAAATAGGGTCCAGGTGGTTTTGACTGTCAAAACTAACGGTGCACGTGATAATCACGTGACACCCAAACCCTGATTTGCCTAACAATCTCATTCTTCACCTTCATTCTCATTCTTCCCCTTCATTCTCTCTCGCACGAACACCCAAACCTTAATTTTACCTTCATTCTTCACCTTCAGTCTCTCTCTCAGACGAACTCATCTTCATTCTCTCTCGCCGCGATTTCACCTTCACAATTCACTCTATCGGTCACCATTTTCATTAACCTTCCACACCAATCGCAAACCCTATTTTCTAATTGCAGAATCTCGCGAACCATTAGCCCTAATTGCACAAAGTCGCGAACCCTAATCCCTAATTGCAGAAAATTGACTGTCAATCGTTCGTGGTCTGTTTGTTTCTCCTTTCCAATCATCATTTCAAGTGTATAAGGTGAGCACGATTACTGTTTTTTTTATTTGAAATTGCTAAATATCACATGTATCGGCTGTGGGTCAAGTGTGATCCTCGATAATCCTAGATAAAATGAACCCTAATCCCTAATTTCGAGTGTATAAAGTGCATTTTTTTTTCGGTTGTGGGTCAAGTATAATCCTAGATAATCAAGAAATATACATAACTAGCCCAAACCATACAAATTTCTTTCTACAGATTTTTTGTGTTCATTGTATGAAATTATATGAAAAGACTTTGATTGTTGTCGTATTGTATGAAATTATATGCTTAAGAAGTCATCATTCATGAATCATGATATGCGGTAAATGAACTCTGATTTCTTTCTTCTTTTTCTCGTTTTTGAACATCTTGCATCTGTTATCCCAATATATATACTATATCTGTAATTCTGTATTAGTCTACTATACAGTGAGAACTGAGAAGAGTTAGTGCACATCTTTCCATCATTGTTCTTGTTAGTTATTTATGTATGATCTGTTGGGAAATCATAGAGTCGGCGCAGCGGAAAAACACGGTAAATTAAAATTTGCTTCTCTATGATTCCTTTCAGGAACCACTACTTACATTTATATTAGTAAAGATAGATGTATACCTCAGTTTTCAATCGGCTCGTTTGAATTCGCGAGTTGAGAAGTCCACTCCAAGTGTGCTTCCTCTGCTGGTGATCTACACGAGCAGTTTGGCAGATGCCCAGGTGCTAGCCTCCTTCACTTCTTCCCAAGTGAACACGGGAACGATTATCTATGAATCTTGAAGAACCAAGAACAATTCTTGATTCCAAGATAGGTGGCGCAAGAAACACACAAAACCAAGGTCCTTTTAGGGTTTAGGTCGCAATTCTCTCTCTAAGAGAAGAACTCGACTTTCTCTCTCTAGAACCTAGGGTTGGCGACTTTCTTCTCTCTCTTAGAAGAAGTTGGCGAATTTTGTCTCACAAATTAGCCTTAGTCGACTTCCCCTATAAGTTGTGAATTTATATTCACTCATTCCTAGAATTGGGGTTTCACTAATCCAATTAGTGAATCCCTAAAATCTTGGATATGGATTTCCCTAAATCTTTGATTTATAATATTATAATTCAAAAACAAGGGGCAATTCGAATTCTTGGCCTATGAGATCAAATCTTCAAACCAAATCTTGATTGCTCAAATCCTATTGGTTGGAATGAGTCATGAGGATTTAATTTTACAATTAAAATATTACCTTAATAATTTAATTAAAATTCGAATTGCACATAATATTTAAATTCAAAATGCAAGATCAAATCTTGCATCCCAAGTCTCAAATATATGCGCCATCCTCAATTCCTTTTTAGGGAATTTAATAAATCAAAAACATTCCTAACTCTTAGGAAGTCATAACCAACTTATTATCTTCTATGAGGGACAAAATTCCATCTTGGTCAACCACATTCCTCAGCTCTGCAATCAACCAAACTCGTACCTAGCCCTTATGGCTACCCTGTTACGGGCAACGTTAGACTAGGCCAAAGTTCGACAACTACAATGCCGGAATAGTCAAGACCTCAGGTCTAAGGCGATCGTGACAGGTGTATAGGAGAGGCTAGCTTATGACTAAAACCCATGCAGGACTCTCCGGGTCAGTCCAGCAACTCGTAACCCCTTACTTATTGCACCATGACTCTCGTAAAGCATCTAGTGCATGTATCTCCATACACCGAGGTCATGCTGGTCTTGGTTCATTCTCGCTCCCACGAGAATAATCGACCAGGGACGGATTTAGATTAATTATCTCATAATTAATCAAGGACGCTATCATAGTAAACATGCTAATAATATGATAACAACATGATTCATCTTCCATAAATCAATCAAAATGTTCAAAACATTTACATAAAATGATTGGCCCTAGGGCACAATCTCCAACATGATCTTGGTTTAAAAATTATTTTGAACAGTTTTATATGTTCCTACTTACTAAAGTGTTTTTCTATTATTTAGATACTACTGTCACATGTGTATGTGTTGTACTAAAATAATATGACTAATGTGTATTTTCTTTTTGTACAGATGTCAATTAGCCATTTTGATATCATTATACAATATGGTGGAAGACTTGTGGTAGGAGAAACCTCATATTATGAAGGTGGATATACTCTTAATGAGCCCAAGTATGACAAGGACTACATATGTAAATTTGAGTTGGAGTCACTGTATAAAAAGGCAGGGAAGGAGAAAGGGTTAGATTTCGCTTATGGTTCACGTATGCTTGGGTTAGGTCCTAGTCGGGATCCAAATGAGGGGTTCCTTACATTGGAAACTGATGGGGACGTTGATCATTGGGTTGGAGTTCATGAAGAATTCGGATATTCAGAGTTAGAGGTGTATGTTGAAACGCCCCTAATTTCTTATGAGGATGATGAGGATGAGCCACAAGACGAAGAAGAAGAAGAGGTTATTGAGGTGCCGGATGATGATGAGGATAGGATGAGCACACACTTTTTCTGACTCAAAATCTTGAGAGGGCCGAAGATGAAAATATCTTTGCAGATGTTGATGGGGATGGAGATGTAGGTCAGTAGAGTCTATCTATTATTGAGTCAACATCCACAGCTGATGCCACTGCCACTCCTACTGCCACTGCCACTGCCACTCCTGCTGCCGCTGCCACTCCCGCTCCCACTCCCGCTGTCTCTGGTTTTGAGGAAGATATTGACGATGTTGACTTTGGAGAGTTTAATGAGCCTGTTGGCAGAGAAGAAATAGGGAGCCCAGAAACATCTGATGATGAGGAACACAAATTCAAGTTTCCTCAATTTAATGAGGAGGTTGACATGGCCAATCTGAGGTTGGAAGCCGGTATGGAGTTCAAAAATGCTCAAGTTTTGAGGAAGGCCATCACAGAGTATTGTGTTAGAAATGGAATTGATTGGAAGTGGATAAGTAACAAGAACGTAAAGATGTGTGCTAAGTGTAAGGGAGAGAAGTGCAAATGGAGACTATATGCCTCCATTAACCAGCAAACAAAAAGCCTACAAATCAAGTCATTCAACCCGCTATGTAGCTGTGGTAGAACATTCGATAATAGCCACGTCACTACAGCATACATTGCCGAGAAGTTCTCTGAGGATTTTGAAGATCATCCAGAATGGAAGGTTGTAAATGTAAAGAACTCAGTGAGGAGGAAAATTTCAGTTGACATCTCCAAGATGAAGGCTTATAGAGCGAAGAGGAAGGCAAAGGATAAGCACGAAGGGGTTGAGGTTGAACAATATAGCAAGCTGAGGAGTTGGGCTGAAACTATAAGACAAGAAAACAAAGAGAGTTGTATCAAAATTCTCTGTGAAACACCGGAAGACGGTGGTCCCCCATGGTTTAAGCGAATTTATGTCAGATTCGCTGCCCAAAAAGCTGGGTTTCTTGCTGGATGTAGGCCAATTATTGGCTTAGATGCTTGCCACTTGGAGGGTAGATTTGGTGGCCAACTCATTGCAGCACTTGGAAGGGATGGGAATGATAACATGTTCCCAATAGCCTTTTCCGTGGTGGAGCAGGAGAACAAAGAATCATGGACATGGTTCATGGAGTGCTTTAGTTTAGATATTGGCAATCCTAAGGAAATGGGGTTTGTCTTTGTATCAGATAGACAGAAGGTAATTTTAATGTCATTTTTAGCTCTCTTATGAATTGTTTTTTATCACTCTTATTGATATTTGCAATTGTTGTGTGTAGGGACTAGAGTACGTATACGATGAGTTGTATCCCTCCGTCGAACATAGATTTTGCATGCGGCATATGTACGCCAACTTCAAGGCCAAGCATAAGGGCAAGGAACTCCGTGATGCTATGTGGGCATGTGCTATTGCAACAATGCCCAATGTTTTTAAAGCAAAAATGGAGTACATGAAGAAGCTCAGTGATGAGGCTCACGATGACTTGTTGAAGGTTGATCCTAAGTTATGGAGTATCTCCTACTTCAGCACAAGGGCATTGTGCGACGACTTAACAAACAACATCTATGAGTCGTTTAACAACTACATCTCGGAGGCTAGGGACAAGCCCATCATTTCTATGCTTGAGTGGATTCGCCTAAAGTTGATGGATCGCTTTTACATTAAACGAAATGGGATGGCAAAATTTGGGGGTCCTTACTGTCCTAACATTTTAAACAAATTAGAGAGGATCAAGAAAGATGCTAGTAATTGTTTTGCAAGAGTATCTGGTAGGTTGATATATCAGATAATATGTGCTGATGAAGAACATGTTGTGAACTTGGATGAGAGAACGTGCACTTGTCCAATGTGGAGCGTTTCAGGCATTCCATGTAAGCATGCAGTGACTGCTATCTATGAGGCTCACCTGGATCCTATGAATTACCTGCATGAATGCTATGGCAAGGATGCCTACTTGAAGACGTATGACGAGCAAATCATGCCTATTCCCGGTGAGACTGAATGGATTGAAGATAAGTTGCCCCCAATTCAGCCACCAGTGATACATAGACCTCCAGACAGGCCCAAGAAATTGAGAAAGAAGGCTGCAGATGAGCCAAGACATAATTATCAAGTGACTAGAAGATACAAGCCTGTCCATTGTGGGAAGTGTCACAAAGTGGGGCACAATTCAAGGTCTTATAAATCTTCCACCACTGGTGAAACAGCTTGGCAACGGAGGATGAGAATGAAGCGTGAAAAGGTATATGCCACATTTACTTGTTTTGTTATCATTCATTGATATTTTTTGGCACTTTTGTCTAGTAATTTGTTTCGTTATTCTGTTTTTTGTAGGAGGCAACGGCAGCAGCAGCAGCTAATGCAGTTAGACAGAAGGTATATGCCACATTTATGTGTTTTGTTATCATTCAGTTATATTTTTTGGCACTTTTGTCTATTAATTTGTTTCGTTGTTCTGTTTTTTTGTAGGCGGCAGAGGCAGCAGCAGCAGCTAATGCAGTTAGACAAAAGGTATATGCCACATTTATGTGTTTTGTTATCATTATTCAGTTATATTTTTTGGCACTTTTGTCTAGTAATTTGTTTTGTTGTTCTGTTTTTTTGTAGGTGGCAGCAGTTAATGAAGGGACCAACCAATCAAATGCTCAACAAACCTCCAGCGTAAGTATTGTGATAAGTTCAGGTTCTTAAGCTACATTGCACAGTAACTATATGATAACATTTTTGTGACTGCTATCTATTGTGATAAGTTTAGGTCTTTGTTTAGATGTGTTTGGATGTGTTTCTGTTTGGATGTGTTTATGTTTGGTAACATCATTATCAAGTAACATTTTTCGATTTTGGTACTATCTTCATTATGTAGAGAAATCATCATGGGCAGCCTCTTGCAGCAGCCAGTCATTCAAGTCAATCAAGTCAGTCTAGCAGGGCATCTTGGTATCCAAGTAATTCAAGTCATCCTCGGGCATCACAAGACATGTCCCAGTCCAGCTCAGCCCCATTACAACAGTCAAGAGGCCGGGGAAGAGTCAATTCAAGAAAGCTCCAGAGTTTGTACCAAGTCCGTCCTCAATTACAACTAGAAGTGTGGCATTGGCATCATCTGGCCCTCTTACTCGCAGCAAGAGTCCACAAAAGAATAAAATGAAATTTTAGTGTCAAACTTTAGTATGGATTTTCAATTAGTATGGTGCACATGTGTGTAAAGTTTATGTATAGTGCACAGGTTTTTGGATTTTCAATTAGTATGGTGCACATGTGTGTAAAGTTTATGTATAGTGCACAGGTTTTTGGAATTTGAATTAGTATGGATTTGATGTTTTCTAATAGGATTTTATAATTTATGTTCAGTATGGATTAGTATGGATTTGATGTTCAGTATGGATTAGTATGGATTTGATGTTCAATATGGATTAGTATTTGAATTTGAGAGCACATTTATTGAATTTGATGTCCAGATAGTATACTTTGTTGAGGTAATTGCAATAGTCAATATGGCACAAGGTAAGTATGGCATGAATCCAAATGGTTGTGTTGGCTATGTCCTTGTACATTAGATTAGTTTCTCGATTTTGGCTAAAAGAAGGAACACAAAACTTTGTGACATATATGGATTATGGGTTATAGGATTGTGCTTTGTCTGGCAGGAAAAGAATGCCGGTGAGGTCCCAGTTTCTGCCTCATGGGTGAGTTCTTTGTTATTCACTTATGCTATCCAATAGTCAATATTGCTTTCTATTGTTTAAAACGTGAATGACCATTATGCTCACTATTGCTTTCTATTGCTCAAAATATTGACAAATATTGACAAATGTTGACAAAGAAAAACTGATTAAAACGTGAATGCTCACTATTGCTTTCTTTCCAACTACAAATATTACACTGCTAGAAGAACCAAAAATTCATTTAAGCATTGTAGTTTCTACTGTTATAATTGCACCTTGTCTTGAAAAGGTTGTTGCTCGTTTGCCCTACATCATAGCCAAAAGTTGAGTACATTACCTTCCTAAATAACATTACAACTCACCATTTCAAGGTAAATAGTTACCTGAAATGTCAAGTTTAACATTGGATACATTGTTTATAATAATTATAACCACAAGCAAACAAAGACCTAACAAAACTTGTACAACAATTTTCTCCTTCCTTTTGCACTTCAACTCTTTGATTTTATCTTCCAGCTCTTTGGTCATCCTCTCATTTGTCTTATACTCTTTGATTTCATCTTCCAGCTCTTTGATTTTACCTTCCAGCTTTGAAACTTTCTCTGTAAGATTATCTTCCAGCTCTTTGGTCATCCTCTCATTTGTCTTATACTCTTTGATTTCATCTTCCAGCTTTGAAAATTTCTCTGTCACCTTACGCACAACTTCACAGCCACGCGCGCACGTAGGAGGACCAATCCATTCAAAATATGAACACTTATCAGGCTGCAAGATCATATTAAACATATCTAATCACTCATCAAGATTGCAATTGAAAGAAAGGAAAATTCTGCTGCATTTATTAAAAAAACATTCAATCTCTATTATTTAATAGTTCTTTGACTTATCTCTTTGTTCTTCAACATGAGGAATCAAAAACCATAGTCATCCATAGTCAATTATAAATAGTAAGAAACATGACTTTATAACAATCAAACAATAGTTCTCCAATTCCATTTTTCCTCTGCATCATTGATGTTATGTACCACAGCAGCTTGAGTTTTTAAAGCTATTCACAAAGGTAAGAAACATGACTTCATAACAATAACCAAAATCAATTCCTGAACATTTGACTATTATCTTGAGTTTTTAAAGCTATTCATGAAGCATCAGCATCAACGATTTGGCTAAAATGTTATCAACTCAACAATTTGACTATTATCTACAATATAGCCAACTTCAACAAAGGCATATCAAAATAAACATCCAATAGTCTATATCGTGCAAAATCATCAATGAATCAGCAGTTATGTTGATTTACTCAACTTCAGCAAAGGCATAGCAAAACTAACATCCTAAAGTCTGCATCATGAATCAGCAAATTACAAACCTTATATCTTGGGCAAGTGAAGAATTGCATTCCAAAACTAAACTCTTTCAAAGACGTGCGCAATGGGGCATTCAAACCACAATGGCTACGCCTTCTTTGCCCACCAGATGAACCGGGTAGGTCACTTGATGATTGTGAAGTGCCAGACATGGTCAAATAATTACCAGACATTGACGAATAGTCACCAACTGAACCGATTTGTTCGATGGGGAAAGAAGGAGCACAAAAAAATTAGGGTTCAAAGAAATTAGGGTTTGCGATTGGGGTTCATATCGCAGTGTTGAATGTCGCGAGCNGGGGAAAGAAGGAGCACGAAAAAATTAGGGTTCGAAGAAATTAGGGTTTGCGATTGGGGTTCATATCGCAGTGTTGAATGTCGCGAGCGAGAGAGAGTTTGAATCAATGGAAAATAGCGAGAGAGTGAAGATGGAGGATCAAGTCGCGAGCCAACGAGAGTGAAGGTGGAGGAAGAAGTCGCAAGAGAGAGAGAGAGAGAGAGAGAGAGAGAGAGAGAGAGAGAGAGAGAGAATGAAGATGAAGATTCGTGCGAGAGATTGTTCGAATGAAGGGAAAATTAGGCAAATCAGGGTTTGGGTGTCACGTGATAATCACGGGCACCGTTAGTTTTGACAATCAAAAGTCAAAACCACCTGGACCATATTTTGCAAACGGAGTTAACCTCAGACCTCAATTTGAAATTTTTCAAACCACATGTACCCTATCTGAAACAGGGTCAAACCACAGGACCCTATTTTGTAATTTACCCTACATTAGAAGACGAATATTAAAGTTTTGAGCATTGGGTATTGTCCACGGGAATTATTTTGAATTAATGATTATTTTGGTTATATATACAAAACGTTCACATATATATCAGCGGTTTAGACTTTAGACTGCCTTTATTGTCCATACAGTGTTGGGGCTACAAGAGAAAATAAGAAAATAATAGACAAGAAATAAAAGAAAAATTAGTAAAGACGGACTGCGTGGTATTAGGCCGAGGCACGGATATCTCGCTCTCTTTAAGGTAATTCACGCCCTCCACGGGTAGAAACTTTGTCTATAACCCTGGTGTAGTGGTACACGGACGCGTCACCCCCAGGATACAACGGCCAAATACTCGCCTTTTTGAGTCTACAACTTCTACACAAAGAAGTAGACAGGACTATACTCCCACACTTTTTCTCTACCCAAAGACACAAGTGTTTTGCTCTCACTTTACACTTTGTATTGTTTTTTCCGTTCTTTTTTAAAAACTCCAAAAAACACATGTATCTCCTCAACAATGATCTATATATATATATACGAAGCTAGCAAGACGTTGGAGCATTTACTCAAATTGATTTCTCTTCAATATTATTATATAACTCTCAAACGGACATATCCTCATTATATAGAGCATTTACACTTTTTAATTGCATTCATTTGCCACCGTTTGCCTCCGTTAAATTGTTAAATATATATTATATCCCTTTAATGGTTCTTAATAAATCCATACGTTGCACACTCATAAAAAATTGATGTCTCTCTAGTATAACATATTTATTAAATTATAATAATATACAATAATCCCCCACTTATTATTATAAATTACCTCACATTTAAATATTTAATTTGGGTAGAGATAGAT
>QANZ01008051.1:77138-125869 GCA_003254925.1 Chamaecrista fasciculata
TTATATACTAATGATTTTTGCTAAAAAAGTAGAAAACCATTTTGTTGTTTATAACAGAATGAGAATATTATTACATTATATATAACATATTATAATGCGCCATGAGTGATTATACATCTTACTATTATATAAAATTGTATTAGTTTATACAATATAAAACATACCATATTTAAAGAACTTATTGTGATATTAAGTTAGAGGAAGAAATATATATTAGTAAACTACAATTTTAATTTCAATTAATTATTTATAAAAAATCTTCTATACTATATATAAGGATAATATTTATTTTCTTATTAGTGTTTTAGTAAGTTATGAGAATAACTCTATATTTTTTTAATTAGTATATTAGTGACAAAATTAACAATAAATTACCTTCAAACCGAATCGCCCAAACCGCTTTTTATTGGTTTGGTTTGGTTTAATGAATGAAATTTAATCATTGGTTTGGTTTGAAAAATCCTTTCAAACCGCCCAAATCGCCCGACAAACACCCCTAGTTGGTATATTCAAAGAAGATTCTAGAATTGATAAGAATCAAAATTTAAAGGAATATTCGTTGACATGCATACACCATTTTTTGGTTGAAAAAATTATATATAACTTCTCTAACACTTGGTATTGGATTCAAAAACCTTCTACATGAACTTAATGTTAATTATTTAATTATAATATATATCTTATATTATATGGCTCCACCCTTTTCTGGTCGTCTATGTTTAAAACTATAGTATATAGAATTAAAAATAAGAGAAAATTTACTATTTAGTCTCTCTTTCTTTACTAAGTTAACAATTTAGTCCCTTATTTATTTTACATACATATTTGCGTGCCCGTTAGAGCACGGAAAGCCCCTAGTATACATATATATGTCTCTACAAGATAAGGTGGCTGGTAGAGTCAAAAAGTTTCTCATAGTTTAGGGTCCATCTATGGGTCATTGGTGGCTTTCATGGTCTCATCAGTCATTATTCACACATTATAGGAAGATATTTCTGCGCTTTTTATTCGGATTCCAAGATAAAAATAATTAAATAACCATGAGGATAATTAATCTGCAGATATTTTCTTCTGCTTATTTTCCATTTAACCCATCAATCAATTTTATTATATAATTTGCAAAAAAAAAAAATTAAAGTTTCTCAACTTTTGAAATCGAAGTTTCGCACTGACCAACACTAGCTAGTAAGATTTTTAGCATTCTTTCCAATAATTAACCCAGTAATTGAGATGTCATAAATTATTTTTTTCTCATTTGTCAGCACCCATGAGTCCATGACATTTTAGTTACCATAGTTTGCAAGTTGCGAGTAGAGCACATTAAATATTAGTTGTCAAAATAACTTTTGCTCAATCTAATTAATTCTAATAAAATAAAACAAAAGGAAAATTGAAGTGGTACCAAAATCAGCCCATTTTGGCACCTTATTGAACCGTTCCCTTTAGTGCCAAATGTCCACATACATAAACATTAATAAAAAAAAATAAACATTATATATGTTAAAAATCTATTAATTGTTGTGATTAGTTTGTGAGATAATCCACCTCCCGGGGGACTAGTTTTAATTTCCTCTACATATATATACATATTACGTACATATTTCCCTCTCAAGTAGTTTGTTAAAGCTTACATTGATAAATAGAATAGATTATAGAAGCACCACCAAGCGCATTGATCAATTAGTTAAAGGTTAATGCAGTTTAATTAAAAATATTTAGTGAGGGAATTTTATCATTTTTTTGGTATTTATACCCAATTTGAATAAAATTGTTTTTAATCTAGNAATAGATTAATAGAAGCACCACCAAGCGCATTGATCAATTAGTTAAAGGTTAATGCAGTTTAATTAAAAATATTTAGTGAGGCAATTTTATCATTTTTTTGGTATTTATACCCAATTTGAATAAAATTGTTTTTAATCTAGATCATTAAAATAGATAAACATTAGAGTCTATACAATAAAAAGTTCAATTACAATAAGATCTTCTAAGTTTTAGGTCGGCGACCGAAAATACCCTTGAACTTAATTTCAAAACTTAACAAACAAATTCATTGGGTTTTAGGTCAGAGACAAAATATACTCTAATCGAGTTTCAAAACTTGATAGATAAATTTATAAATTTTTAGTTTGATTCATTCATGACCTTCGAGTTTTCAAACATAACAGACAGAGACTTTCTAAGCTTTCAACTTTGTTCATTTAGAACATTTAAATAATCTCACTTTTTTTTTTTTTGAAAAATTCATGAGTCCCAAATGAATAAAATTGAAAACCCATAGGATTTTTTTTGTCAAGTTTTGAAATTCAATTATCTTAATTAAGTGAACAAATTAAAATTAAAATTTCAAAGGGTCTATCAAGTTCTAACATTCAAGAGTGGTTCCTTTGACCTAAGACTTTGAGGGCTTTTAGTGCAAATTAGCCATAAAAAAATGGAGTAGAAGCAACATATTAATTGTAGAATGTAGAGTAGATATTGCAAGTTAGGAAGAATATACATGCATGTATATGTGTGTGTGTGAATTTACCTCTCCCTCACAGAAATATAAATATGTATAGTAGGGTTAAAATAGTTGCCAACTAGCACAACTCTGTCAGGCACCCTTTTGACCGTAACTTGCCCCATCATCACGTGATCTGCTTCTTTTATAATTTGTTCTCTTCTTAATTCCCTCTTTCTCTTACCTTCTTCTATTTCTCATTATATATCTATCTTCTTCTTCACTCCCTATATCTACTTCTTCCTCTTCCTCTTTCTTTTTATCTCTTTTTCTTAGTCACCAAACAAGAAAGAAAGAAAGAAGACTTTACACAAAACACACTACTCACTCATCATCATGGAGTCTCCTCCTAGACTCTATGCTTTCCTCCTCATTTCCATGCTCTTCCTCTCCTCCTTCACTCCCATTCTCTCTTGCCCCTATTGTGGCAAGCCCACCCCACACAAAAAGCCCAAGCCCTCCCACAAGCCCAAGCCCAAGCCCACTCCCTCCCCCAAGCCCATCACCCTCCCTCCGGTCACCGTCCCCCCGGTTACTGTCCCTCCGATCAAGCCCCCGGTTACCCTGCCTCCGGTGACCCTCCCACCTATCAAGCCCCCGGTCACCCTGCCTCCGGTGACCCTCCCGCCTGTTAAGCCCCCGGTCGACCTCCCTCCGATCAAGCCTCCGGTGGACCTCCCTCCTCTACCAAACCTCCCGCCGATCAAACCCCCGGTTGACCTACCTCCGGTCAAGCCTCCGGTGGACCTCCCTCCTTTGCCGAACCTCCCTCCTCTTCCGGTGCCACTCCCTCCTCTGCCGAAACTCCCTCCATTGCCGGTGCCACTCCCGCCCGTCCCAATTATAAACCCTCCGGCAACTCCAACAACTCCTTCCGGCGGCAAGACACCAACCACGCCGTGCCCTACACCGCCGGCTCAGGCGACGTGCCCGATCGACACGCTGAAGCTGGGAGCTTGTGTGGATCTTTTGGGAGGACTGGTGCACATTGGAGTGGGAGACCCAGTAGTGAACAAGTGCTGTCCTGTGCTGCAAGGGCTTGTGGAGTTGGAAGCTGCAGTGTGTCTTTGCACTACCTTGAAACTCAAGCTTCTCAACCTAAACATTTATGTTCCACTTGCTCTTCAGCTTCTTGTCACTTGTGGCAAAACTCCTCCTCCTGGCTTCACTTGCTCCCTTTAAGGTTTAAATTTCAACTCCAACCAACTCAATGCTTCTTAATTCAAACTACTTTATTATGATAAAATGTAAAATAACAATTTGTTTCCTAAAATATCATTGACAACTCATTCCTTAAAAGATTGAAATGCACAGTTTAGTCTCTGAACAATTAAAACGGTATACTTATTAGTCTTTTATATTAGACTGAATAGTATATCATTTTAATCTTTCATGGACTAAATGTAGATTTCAATCTTTTAGAGACTAATTTATTAATTAGCTCAGTGATATTTCAATGATTAAATCGTTAGTTTACTCTTTTTTCATATGAATAAACTAAAAATTCAGTCTCTGAAAGATTACCGAAGTGATAACTTAATATCTGAAAGATTAAAATACACAATTTAGTCCCTGATACTTATTAGTCTCTTTTTATGAACTAAATGATATATCGTTTTAATCTTTTAGAGACTGTTAACTAAATGATCTTTCAATGACTGAAATATTAATTTACTCTGTATCAATAGAATTTTACTTAATCTGATTCGAATCTAAATCATAGTTAGGAGTACTTAATTATTATTGATGTGTTATATATATATATATGGGGACCAAGTCCGAAGTGCTTCTCACAAACTTATATTATCAATTTAACCACACGACTTTAGGTTATGATATATATATTTTATCATAAAGTTCTCTATATAATTCGAATTCAACTTTACACTCACTTAATTATAACTGATTTTGAAGTGAAGGAATTGTGTGAAGTTAGTAATGTGCCTTAAAAAAAATGTTATTTTAAAAAATGCTTTATTTAATATAACTTGTATTTTTTTTAATTATAACTATACTATAACTCTCACTCACTTTTATGTTTTTGTCACCCTCACATTTAGTTTATATATATATATATATTGCTTATATGTATATATATAAATAAGAGATATGCATCATGTATGTCAACGTAAGGACGTACGTGTGCATTTGGAAAGAGGATATATAAAACTAGCTTGAATTCAAATTTGGTCATGACAATATATATAATATAAATTAGATGCATGCATAAGTATGTTGTAATTTAAAAGATTACAGAATATAATATATAGCTTCTGTTTAAAAGGAATATAACTCATCCTGTTTTTCTAATGTTGGAACTGGAAGTAAGTGCAGTATGCTCAGCCAATAAAATTATTAAAGCTTTGTTAGTTACAGACAAGTTAATCCTGTTGTTACTTTCTAGAAGTAGCTGTAATAATTGATTAACATTATTGCAAATCATGTATGTGTTCTTCTATTCTTTTTTTCTTTCTCTTTCTATTTTGGATTGTTGCATAAAGCTAATTATTTGTACTTATATTATTATATATAAGCTCACACTTTAGATTTTTTTACAAGCACTGACATCTAGGAGCATGAAATTATATATATACACACACACATTTTGATAATTGATTAGCTAGCAAAATAAGTTAACTAATTACTGTTTTTTCACGTGGTTTTCTTCTGATCGATTGGTTCAAGAATTTGCTCTATTATCACCAATAAATCCTAAGGAATTATGAAAATCTAGCTTATTATGAAGAAATAAATTATAAATAGTTTTTTATTTATGTTTTTCTAATTGTACCCGTGAACTTGAAATTTTTGTCTCATTGCATGTCATATACCTATTCCTCGCAGGTGGTTGCTGGATTCAAGAATGTATGGATGAAATCGACATGAGAGGATGTCGACGTACCCAATCCTTTTCTCTCTCTATCTCTCTCTTTTTCTTTCTCTCTCTAGATTGGAATTAATTGATGTTGTTAATTTAATTTGGTTATTTAATTTCACAGTGTTAATCCATTTGTTTGAATCCTTAATTTGAGATCATTGTCAAGTACTTTGTATGTATTTAAGTATGTACGTACGTATATGCATGTATGCTTAATGCATCATGACGTAGTGGCAAATTAAGATATGCTTCTGTGACATTAATTCTATAATATTTATTTATATCATATGATTCGCTCTACTTTCAATTTTATCGATCATCAGCTTCCATATATATATATATATATATATATAATATTATAGTTATCTACATGAATATTATATATGGTCCTGTATTAGAATCTTTGTCTTTATATTAATTGGGATCTGCGAAACCCTAGCTAGAACCAAAGAAAATTTTCGACCACATAAATGAGGCAGGCATGCATATATAGATTGATGGATGAAAATTTATATACATATAAAAAAAAATCGCATATTAATTAAAATATATGTATTATATTATACATCAGTAATGCTTAAAGTAAGGTATAGTATGAAACCTGAAATATAAATAAGTTTTTTGGTGACATTGATGTACGTACGTAACTATACTCACTAATGATTGAGTTCATGTGAAATTCGTCAATATATATAAGTGTAAAATAAGAAGTCTGTTAATAGAGTCAGAGAGTCATTTAACAAATAGAGACAAATTAAAGAGGCAATGAAAATTAACAAACATTCACAGCGATGTAATGTAAGTAAATATATATAAGCTGAGCATCAAATGTATATGATTATTAATATATTCATTATCAGATTCAGAACTCACTACTAATTAGTACTCACTATTTACTGTTGTTTCACTAATGGGATAAATTTTCTTTTTCCTTTTTCCTAAACCATAATTTGGGACTTGAAGATGACAACACACACATATAAGATTCCTATAACATTTAGTTTGGTCCACCACGACACAAATACACAAGCTAAGTTCCATACAAATATAAACACTGAGATATATATAGGAAGAGAGAGAGAGATAATAGTGTGTGTGGGGACCTGGTTTTGATTATTCAATGGGCTATGGAAATAGGGAAATTCCAGTTTTTGGTTAGAGAGAATGTTACTTTTTCAATCTTAACAAAAAATAGACAACGTGAGTGTGACATATTATTGAAGCACACTTAGCTTGTACAACTTATCATGTGATCATTTCTTGTCCCATATATTATACTACGTACTCACAGTACTGTAACTCCAACTTCTCATGATTTTTATTTACTATAAGTTTTTTTTTTTGCCAGNATAGGGAAATTCCAGTTTTTGGTTAGAGAGAATGTTACTTTTTCAATCTAAACAAAAAATAGACAACGTGAGTGTGACATATTATTGAACCACACTTAGCTTGTACAACTTATCATGTGATCATTTCTTGTCCCATATATTATACTACGTACTCACAGTACTGTAACTCCAACTTCTCATGATTTTTATTTACTATAAGTTTTTTTTTTTGCCAGTACTTTAAATCTTACCATTGATCAATTATATGTATATCACATTTTAAAACGACCTTAATTAATTAAATTAATTATTAGCCTGGACATTATTATATTACATTAATAAGATATTAATCTTTTTTGCTAGCTTTATATATGTAGGTAAAAGTAATCTCGACACTCTAAACTGTGAGTTAAGTTTCAGTTGTACCTCCAAATTTTTTTTGTGGTTAATTGTGCCCCAAATCTTTCACATGTGAGTCAATAATATTTCATCCCCTAACTCAGTTAATGAAAATAACATAAAATGTTGATGCGTCAACTGACTTAGTTCATGGTTGTTGACATAGTTTGTCAAGGTATAAATGAGGCAAACATGACATTCAGAAAAGTAATAATTGAACTAAAATATGACATTTCACATTAAGTAATTGAACATAACCATTTTGTGTGATATTAAAAATAAATTTAAAAGTGTAATAAAAACAGGGTAAAAATAAATATAACAAGATTTGTTTGGCCTGCAAAATATAACAAGATTGCAATAATTTACAACTACAGTTTTATACAGAAGCTTTAGTAAATGGGAGTGAGATGGAAGAGATTAGGACTAAAGAGTAGGATTTTGAGTTTAGCTTCGCATTTCTTGAAATGCCATACAATCCATTTAATTATATATACTTAAAGAAAAAATATAAGAGGTTAGTTTAACTGGTAAGCGGTTTAGTATCACTTAAATAAAATTCTATGTTCAAGATCTTATTAATATAGTTATTTCTATTAAGAGATTTTCCTACAATAATCAAGTGTGAGACACGGGTCAAATCCAGATTAATTAGAGTAAAACTTCATATACTAAATAGACAAAAAAATTATACATAATAAATTCATTAAGTTGTCCAAATTAACATCATTGAACCAACAAACCATTCAAATCTATCTATTAATCCAACAAAACAATGTTTTTCTTTGTTTACGTGTCATCAGTTGCAGGCGAGTTGCCACAATTTTCTAATTCTCACTCGCAGCATTTGTGCAACACGTGTCCCTCAATTTATATTTCAATTTTATTCATTTTTTTATTTTTGTTATATCCAGCCAATATTTGCAATTTTTAGAATTCAGCCAGTAAAATAAACTTATCCCGCCTCAACTTTTAGAATTCAATTTCAATTCAATTTTCAAATTTCAAAATTCAATCACCAATATCTGCAGCACAAGCCACTCTCCTCAACTTCCTTCAACCCTAATTTCAAAACCCATCTCACCATCAACCCTTCACACACCGAGAGCCTCCTTGAATCCGCCGCATCATTCTTCCGATTTTCATGGAATACGTGTTTTCCGTTCTTCGCACAATCTCGATCTTCCTCTTCGATTTCCTCTTCGGCTATGAGTTTGCATTTATGAAGATGTATGTTGTGTGAACTTTTTGCAGATTTGTTCACCATCGTTCATCATGTTTCTCCTCTCCCAAATCTGCATACTTTCTGCAGATTTTTATGTCACTTTTCTTCTGCAGATGTCACCTTTCTTTTGCATTTTTGTTCACTGTCGTTCATCATATCTATAGTGCCAAAATTTAGAAATTGAGGTTTGCTTTTTTGAATCTATCATGCTTTGTGATTATAGGTTTCTAAGATGCGAAAATTGAGGTTTGATATTTGGGTCTCGGTTTGACTTTGCGAGTTCTGAAGCTTTGTCTGTTTCATATCTTAAATTTATGACATCATCTTGGTCACCCTATGGGGAATTCTGAATAGCTCGCAGTGAAAGCCATGGGAATTCCGATTCACAGTGGCAAATACGTGAGGTTCAACATCCCCGTCGGACGCAGCGCTTACGGCATCGTCTGGTATCATATTTATTATCGCTCTTCTTCTCTCTTCTCTGAACAAATAATAACGATTCGTTGAGTTATTACGACGGAGTGAAATCATTAATCAGATCAATGAATTTATTTGCCCCGATTGAATTTTGTCGTATCTGTTGAGTTATTATGACGGAGTGAGTTCATTAATCTACAATTTTGGTCTGCAATTTGGGTTTTGTATTGTATAACTGAAGAAAATAGTGGACCAAAAATGTAATAATAACTTTTTAGTGTTTTAGCTATTATCTTGGTTTGAAGTTGAGATGGTTCCGAGTTAAGAGTTAGATAAAACTTTTTCTAGAACATTGATTAGTTTTGTCATATGTGATGCATATATTAAATATTGATTGTTATATGTGATACTTTCTCCTCCTTTGTGAATGTCTTTCCTTCGGGAAGATGGTGGGAAAAAGATAGAGCTGAAGCCAGGATTTCTGATGGAGCATGATGAGAATGTAAGATACAAAGATGCTCCTAACCTCATTAATTATCAAAGTTTGGTTTTAGAAGTCATATGTATTCTTTTTATATTGTTTCTATCTATGAAGTATGTTCAATGTCAATTCAGTGCCTTCATCTTCATACAATCTCACTGAATTGGTATGGATCTTTTTAAAAAATTAAGAGTAAATTACACTTTGGTGCCCTGTGGTTTGATCCTATTTCATTTTGGTACCCTGTGATTTGAAACCTAACACTTTGGTACCCTGTGGTCTTCTCCATTAACACTTTGGTACCCTTTGGAACTATTTTGTAATTTTAACCATAACAAATTTTGCAAAAATTACATATTGACCCCAAAATTTTTTAAAGTTTTCATTTTAGTCCCTAGATAATATGTATCTAGGGACCTATTTATAATTTTTTGAAAATTTTTTGGGGTCAATATGTAATTTTTGCAAAATTTGTTATGGTTAAAATTACAAAATAGCTCCAAAGGGTATCAAAGTGTTAATGGAGAATACCATAGGGTACCAAAGTGTCAGGTTTCAAACCACAGGGTACCAAAGTGAAATAGGGTCAAACCACAGGGTACCAAAGTGTAATTTACCCAAAAATTAAATTGGGTTAACTTTTGTTCTTTTCTTTTTCCCCTTTGTAGATATGGGACTTAGTTCCTAAGCCACAAGATTTCTTTTAACATTAGTAAACTGACAAATGGTTTATTGGGCATTTTATAGTAATTGTTTAGTATATAATAGTTTTACCTTTTTGCTTTTTTTTAGGAAGGAAGTGATGAATGTTTTTCTAATGAGTTAGACATTTTGGTTAAGAGAAGATTCATCTTCAAGATTGAAGTCTTAACATATAATATCTAACAAGGAAATAATTCATGTTTGGATGATATATTGACTCTTTAATTATCTACAAGCAGACTAAAAAAAGCACATAACGATGTAGATTTGGCTACTTGACATCTCACTACTCTTTAACTATTTTGTATTTTTGGAAGCAGATGTCATTTTTTTTAGTAGCAATATTTTGATGTCTAATATTTTAGTGAGCAATACTCTTACTTTCAAGATTTTGATATGTAATATTACTTTGTTGCAACTCTGTATTTTATTAATGATTAGTATACAATTTATATGACTTGAGAGTTTTCTTATTATTTTCCTATTAGTTTCAATTACTTTTTCATGTAATTAATTGACACTGTTCTCTTAACAATTTTAGCTATTTTTTAATGATTCTGAGAAAAATGATGTGCCTTTAGATATAGATTCCCAATTATATGCAATATTGACTACCATATTTTAATTTGTAAGGTTAATTAGCATAACACTCTAATTTGCCTATCAATTAGCAATATTCTTCAACAAACAATATTTTGATATGTAATGTTATTAATCTATCTAATATATTTGCAATTTGAATGATATTAATATCTGTACAATATTATGTATTAAGAAGTCAAAACCCGTGCAAACGCACGGGTCTTATGCTAGTTTAAACTATTTCAAACCATAGACTTTTAATTTGTACTAACTTGATCTCTTGCTTCTAATCACATTTCTTTAGTTGTCAAATTCAGACGTTAATTTAAGACATTACTCTAATTCATCACTCTTACATTTTTGTACTTAATTATTTTCATTTCTCTTGCCTCTCTCTCTCTCCCCCCACCCCCCTTTCTCCCCGTAATATACTCGATATAAAGAAAAAAAAAAATCCTTCATGACTTTAATTAAGATCCCACTCTTCCCCTGAATTTTCTCTAGTTGCATCACTTGTCGTTTCTCATATATTGTACTTTTCTTCATTTTATGATCCTTTGACCCTACATTAAGACTAATTAAACTATTAATGATGATTAATTTGACGATGTGGGTCCTGCAAGAAACGTTGAAATTAAGTTAATTATTGTTAACATAATTTTAGCCAAGTTGGTACTCCATATAACTAAACTTATCCTTAATGCATATATAAGGTTAAGACTAATTTATTGGCCTAATAATTGAGGGGTGTATTTCCCTGCCAGCTTATAGAAGTTAATCACATTCAAATTTGGAACCAGTAAATATATATATATATATATATATATAATTAATTAATTCTTACAATAACCCAGAATGTTTTGTTCAATATGACCCTCTCAAATCTCAATATACAATAATATTGAGAGTCTCCAATATATAAATTATTTGATCATGGAAAGTTATGATAAAATTAGTAGGGGTGTTCACCGTTGGGTTGAGTTTAGAGCGGGTTGGTTTGGGTTAGATTTTGGAAAAGAAAAATATTTCAGTCCAAACCAAACTAAATCACATTGGCTTGGGTTGGGCCGGCCGGCCAGCCCATTCCAATTTGCAAACAATTTTTTAAAAAAAAATACTTAACTCTATAATTTTTTTAATATCAATTTTTTTCTGTTAAATTCTGATGAAAAATATTTATTATTATGAGTCAATAATATGAATATATATTGAAATTATATTGAAATCTAAAGAATTGAAAACTAAGGAGTTTGATGAAGTTGATACTTTAAATTAGAGAAAACTTATTTTTTGGTCCCTCAATTGTTACTGAGTCAACGATTTAGTCCCTGAATTGTAGGAAAACATGAATCAGTCTCTCAATTTTACACTTTCATCTACATTTTGGTCCCTGAGCTGTTAATCGTCAGTTAGTGTGATAATGTGGCCGTTAAATGATGATGTGTCATTGTTAAATGTTGAGTTGGCTTCCAAATCATCTATCATAGTCATATTTCATAGGTCAAAGTCCTATTTGGTCCCTCAAATTTGCTCAAAATTTCATTTTGGTCCTTGAAGTTTCCTTCTCAATTAGTTAACATCTTTTCTTCTTCTTCTTCACAGATCTTCTTTCTTCTTCGATTCCTTCGCCTAAAGCCATATAGTGATACAGTGGATATTCAAAGATCAAACCTAGCAGCAACATCATCAACAACCACAAAACAAGATCTGTAGATTTCTCCGATTTTTCCCCGTTTCCCCAAACCCTAAAGCCCGCCAGAAATCCCGATAAAGTGGTGGAAAACCATATCAAGGTCCAAAAACCTTCTTCTTCACCTGAGAGGAAAATTGGAGGAGAAAACGTGATCGATGATGTGTGTGGAGAGAGATTCGGAGTGGTTTTGGGAAGAAGTGTTTCAGTTTCTTCATCTTCGTCATTGTCGGCGACGGGGTTTCAGACGATCGTGAAGAGAGCATTCTCGATGAGAAGATCTTCGGCGGTTTCAGAGAGGTACTGTAGGATCCATGATCAGTATATGACTTTAGGCAAAGGGATCGAAGAAGAAAGAAGATCTGTGAAGAAGGAGAAAAGATGTTAACTAATTGAGAAGGAAACTTCAAGGACCAAAATGGAATTTTGAGAAAATTTGAGGAACCAAATAGGACTTTGACCTATGAAATATGACTAGGATAGATGATTTGGAAGCCAACTCAACATTTAACAGTGACACATCATCATTTAACGGCCACATCATCACACTAACTGACGGTTAACAACTCGGGGACCAAAACATAGACGAAAGTGTAAAATTGAGAGACTGATTCATGTTTTCCTACAATTCAGGGACTAAATCGTTGACTCAGTAACAATTGAGGGACCAAAAAGTAGATTTTCTCTTTATATTAACTAAGATCAATTTATACATGAATAGAAGGTGATACTTTAAATAGATTAATGGATTGGCAAAAAAAATATGTTAATGGAAGGTGAAGTGTTAACACATGCAATGAGGCATATTAAGAGTCACTCATCTAATTTGAATTATATTATATTATTATTGACTAATATATATATATATATTAAAATTTTAAAAAATAATGGCAGGTTGGTAGGTTGGGTTGAGTTGAGCGGACTCAGGGTTTTAAAACTTACAACTCAACCCAAACTACTACGCGTTAGAAATTTTTAGACTAGATTAACCCGCTAGCCCAAACCAAAACAACTCAAACTGGCGGGTTGAGTTGGTTTTAACATGTTGACGGGTTGGCCCAAATCGCTGAACGTCCTAAAAATTAGAGTGAACAATTTTGAGAAATAAGTGAAATTCTCCCGTTGTTGTACCAAAGCCTATTAATATTTCAAATGAAAATCTAACATGTTATAAAACAATATAAATAAATAACGAGATATATATGATATATGGTGAATTGGTGATCTTGTTCATGAAATGTAAACTACCATTCATAAATTATATTGAGTAAGTAATGTGAAAAGTGTTACAATATTAGACAAATTTGTATTTCTAGCTAGTTGGTACACTTTCACGCATGGATTCTTTGTGCATATGTATGTGCGCATAAGCACATTCAACTTTCTAAGATCCTCTCATCACGATTTGGGGGATCTTAAGTTCCCCATTATCAATACTCCGTTTTTACTAATTCACAAGTTAGACTCTCAAATCTCGTCTACATTATATTTAAAAAATCTTGGGTCAAAATACATATTTGGTCTCATAATTTTTGTGTTTGTCTTCTAAACATTATTTTAATAAAAAAAATATATTTTAAGATGAAATAATGTAAAATAAAAATATATAAATATTAATTAAAATAAACATTGACAAATATATATATATATATAAATATAATTTAATATAACTATAATATATATGACAAAAAGAAAATATAACTATAATATAAAAAACTAAAAAAATGAAATAGAAAAACTGAGTCAGCCGACTGACTCCAACCCATTTAACTTGCGGACTAAACGGGCTAGCCTATTTAAGCCTACGTTTAAACGAGCCTATTTTTCACTCCCCAAGCCTGTCCATTTAACGTGCAGGGCAGGCCAACACACAAGCTAATATTGGAATTTAGAATCGTTTATAAATTAGTTGCCCTGACCCATTTAAGTGACTAACTCGTAACGAGCCGGGCCGAGCAGGCCCATCTGACAGGGCTTGTAATAACCATAACTAAAAATCTTAAAACTCTTGAAATCTATCCCTTCCTACAATGTTTATGCTTATGCAACGACCGAGAAAATTCTATTAGTCGTGATTATTGTACATAACTAGTAAATATATGAAATGACTATTCAAATCCTTAAAAATTTAACATCACACTTTAATATTTGAAAATTATGAAAAGAATAGTCTATTTTTTAACAACTAACTTGTATAAAGATTAAAATATATTAGTTTCATGATTTACAAAAATAATGTAAACCAAACATATAATGATTAAATTGTTAATTCGAGACTAATTTATATATGTTTACTTTAACACTAAGATATTTGAATTACACATGCCTAATAAGCACTATAAGCATATTGTACAAAAAAAAAAGCAGCAACAATTTCTTTTTCTTTTTGTATAGAAAAGGAAGAGAAATATGTGAAAATCCAAAGAATCAACCGTTGATCATACCACCTCCCTGTACATATACATGAAAATAATGTATTACATATTAAAACAGTACAATAGAACAGTAAAGGACATCTGAACTCCAATATATTGCATATGGATATTAACAATCAGAGGGTGTCAGAATCATGAAGTTAACTCCCTGAGAATAAAAGTGGAATTGAAATCCAAAATTAAAGTGGGGGCAAAAAACTAATTTTCAATTCTTTCTCAATGTAAGAACTTGACCTCTACTCTTGAATATCAATTACATTAGCCTCTAAGAACACAATCCGAATCAGAACTAAACTCAAATTTCACAGGTGGGCGGCATCAGCACTAACCAAAACACAGCCACCACCTATGGATGGACCCTAAACTAGAAATTTATAAGGAGGGGATTTCCAAAAAAAGAAAACTAGAAGAAAAACTTGTTCTCTGAATAGAACTTATATATATGTTACAAATGCTATGGAAGGATTAAGCTACCTGCTAACTAAAGCTGAGGTGGGCCAGGCTGCATTGACCCATGAATACAACACTCAAGAAGATTTGTTCAAAGTAATTTCACTAGGGAAGAACTTAATTCGGCCACAACGTTTTAATCTTCCGAGAGCTTCTTGTTGCTTCCCGAGCGAGAGATCCACATAAATTGCGGTAAGTGTGGCTTCTGGACTGTTTGGTAATATGGATAGTGCCTGAGTGACTAATTGATGGGCCTGCTCAAACTCACCCTGCAATGCAGAAATTGCCGCAAAATTTGCATAAAGTGTTGCTTGTGCTTCCTCTGGCTTGAGGGAAACAGTACTTTGAGAGTCCTCAGGAGAAGAATTATTGGCTGTCAAAGATCCTCCTCCGTTTACCTCTTCATATTCAAAGGTCCTCTTTACGCGCCATTTCTCACAGTCCTCTTGGCTGAAAGGCAAGTCAACATTGTTTACCCCAGACAAATAGAAAGACAAATGCTCAGCAGCTTCCTTTGGTCTGTTAAGCAAGCAGAGAGCCTCTGCTGCATACACATGACCGAGATAAATGTAAATTCTCAAACATTCAGGAAGTTCCAACAGAGATCTTGCAACAGACAATGCCTTCACAGGGTTGTCTAATTCCAGCTCAACATATGCCAAATTAGCAAGGGTAGCTTGCTTAATCAATTGATTTTCTCTTCTACATATGTCTTCATAATAGGATAGAGAGTTCTGTATGAATTCCTGACTATTTCCTCCCTTTTGCTCTTTTGTGTCGCCGTTTGAATTTACCTGACCTAAACCTAAAAATGCCTTGGAATCAATGCTGTGTAAGTTTTTATGATTTGAATTCTTTGAAGATGACAGTTCACTTGAATCATTTTCCTCCACAGAAGAATTAGAGGGCAAACCAGACTTCAAACAGTTAGTCCTATTAGAGTCCAGCAACAGTAGGGCATTTAAGAGACACTGCCTAGCAAAAGACATTGATAATTTCAGCCGCCCATCATCCCTTTCCGACGAGTTCACAAGTCCATTTCTTGAAGCCTGATCTTCCAGGACAAGTCGCCTCCATTTTCCCTTCCCAACAACACAGACTCCAACCTCCGTTTCTGATGGGACCCAGCTCGATGTAATTAGACCTTTTTCCAAAGCCATCAGACAGCATTCTGAGAGTCGGAGCCACAAGAGAGGCCTCTTGTGGAAGACCAAGCTGGCCTTCTGGAAACAGCGAGCAGCAAGTATTGGCTTCCCACAAGCCAAGTACTGCACACCACTATTATATATAATAAGGAGAGAGTTATCCTGTGAGAAAGTGGCTAGCTTTTGTGGTTGATCCTTCCGAAGAGATGAACAACTAGTTAATGCCTTTGAGAAGAACAATGATGACGTCTGGTATTTCCCAAGCTGATAATAAATGCAGCCCAGATTGTTGTTGAAAATGCTTGAAAATGCTGTATCAGTCTGATTGCCAGACGCCATCAATAGTTTTATTGCTTTACGGTGGTTACCACGAGCATATTCAAGCTGAGATTTCAAAAGAAGCGCCATGGATGAGTCTCTTCCACGCCCAATATTCATAGCCAACTTGATTTCACGTTTTGCAAGCTTCAAGTTCCTTGTTAGAAGCAGAAACCGAACCTTATAGAGTTGCAACTTAAGCTTCAACTCAATGGTCGACAACTGGTCAACCAAAGCTCTTGAAAGATCATTTGAGGATAGGCTAGTTGGCCTAGCAAAATTTTGTCCACCCATATCCAATATCATGGCTTCGTAATCCAATGCCTCTTCCGATAAAGCTCTCGATAGATGATTTTCAGGAGCATTAACACTTGACCCTAAATCTGAACTGGATGCATCAGCAGCAGAAGCACTACTTGGGATAGACGAAGACTTCGTAATTAGGTTAGCAGATTGTTGCTGTGCAGAATTAACATTGTCACCTTGACTGACACTACTAACACCAAATGCTTTTTCCAGATAAGTCAATACATCCTAAACAAAGCAGATTCTTGTATCAGAAGAAAGCACTTGTAAAATTATAAAGCTAGAAGAGGGAAAACATTAAAATATTTAAGCCATTGCCTCAACAAAATAAGGCAGCCTCTCTTTTTGTATAGCTTGGCATAGACAAAAAAATTAAAACAAACCATATTTTATATTATCCATCCAAAAGAAATAACAGCCCATTAATCAGCTAGGGCTGCTTAGGCTGCCCTAGCATAACATAAAATGACATATCATCTTTATAATTATAATGTATTCGTCACATACACATTGGAAAATTAATTTTACATCTTCAATCATCAAGAATTACTAAATTACACTTTATCTAATTGAGATGCACATAACAAAAAATACTTCCCAATAGCAACAAAGCAAAGGACATACGGTCTACTTAATGTAACACCATAGGGAAAATTCAGCTGGCTAGTCCAACAATGACAAAGGAAGAAAGATTTTTTAATCAAAATCAAGGTTATCAAGATCAAGAGTTTGCAAAGGATCAAGTGGGATGTAAAATAGATCAAATCGAAAAACTGGATCGAGAATTTTAAGATCCTAGCAAATTGAAAAATACAAATAAAATGTGTAATAATAATAATAATAAAATTTTAATTTGTATTCACTTTCCAACAATGGTGTAATAATTGCAATAGTAAATAATATATACATAATACATGAATATAGATCTAGTCTTCAACCAATCCAAAGCAGAAGAACCCATCATCAATTCATCGTTAGTCTAGAACCCATGCATATAATAGACTACCATACGAGGTTTTGTTCGGCATATGAGGAAAACAACCAAAATGAAGTAGAGTTCAACATACAGAAGATGTCGAAGGTAATATTAATGAAGGCAGCAGCACTTGGTTGTTCGGTAGGTATGTTTAATGAAACAGATTATTCAATTAAACATTTAGTAAGGTAGCAAATGATTAAGTAATAAGTAGTGCGGGTGCAACAGAGTTTCCTGGTGAGCATGTATGAAATATCATGTACAATATGAATATGCCTATATACTTCAACAATAATATCTGATGAAAAAGGAAGGAAAAATTACGGTGCATATTAGAACTTTGGAGTAACAACTGCACTGGAAACTTAGAATTTTGTAAATGTAAGCTTCAAGAGCTGCCTCCATATGTAGAGTAGAGATAGTCACACTCACAGTCATATACTCATATATATGATATGATGTTTCTGCCTTAAAAAAAGCGAGGCTTAAGGGAAGAAGACCACTTGGACAAAAAACAGTATTTATTTGAGTTATTTTAAGATCCTAGAAAATTGAAAAATACAAATAAAATATATGTATAATAATAATAATAAAATTTTAATTTGTATTCACTTTCCAACAATGGTGTAATAATTGCAATAGTAAATAATATAAACATAATACATGCATACAGATGTAATCTTCAACCAATCCAGAACAGAAGAACCCATCATGAATTCAGCGTTAGTCTAGAACCCAAGCATATAATACCATACGAGGTTCTGTTCGGCATATTAGGAAAACAACCAAAATGAAGTAGTGTTTCACTTTACAAGGATGAGATCAAAAGGGAAGCAGAACCAACAGTCCACAGATACAAAGCAATTCATGAACAGAACTAGTAGTAGATGTCGAAGCAAAGATCAGAAGGTGAAATCAGAAGAGAGGAGGACGAAGAAATAGACGATTGGAAAACACCAACAGAAACAGAAGTGAAGTTGGACAATGGTCGAACAAGAAAAGAGAGGAAAGTGAAGACAAAGATGAATACAAACTAAAACATAGCAGAACAGACCAGAATGAAGATGCTCTATTTCCCAATTCAAAAGACCCAATTGAGACATTATAAAGGACACGTCAGAATACCCTGTTTCCCAAACCCCCAAATTTGGTGGGAAAAAAAAAAAGGCAGTTCCTGCTCAGATGTGACAGGATCTTAAGATTCTGCAAACCCAGGCCAAAAATACCAATCCTTATAACCATGATCAATTGATCAGAATAACAACATTAAGTAAATAACAATATTACAGCTATAGTTATCATGAGTCAACAAGATTTTCTTTCTGCAAGAGACTCAAAAAGATTAACATCAACCGGTTAGAGATAGATAATATATCTCTTTTGTATAACTACTTAATATGATCTATAAGTTACCAAACTAGACTATTTTGGTATTTTCCACTCAATAATCACTTGTTTGATGGAAAAGTAAAGGAGTTGAACACATTTATTTGCTTAAAAAATGCATGCTACAAATATTTTTGCTCAATTCATATACTCATAAAGTACTAAAATAAATAATCACATCACACGTCAATTTTTTAGGAAAATAATAACACAAACATGAAATATTAAATGGCAGAGATGCATAGACAGAGTAACAAAATTTGCAATCCTAATAAAATAACGAGTAACAGAGAGGTTTAATCAAAACAACTAATTACATTATCAAATACAAATAAACTTACAGCTGACTTTGCTGCATCATGGCAAGCAAGGCTAGCATCCAGCAGCAGAAGACAAATATGTAGGGCCGTTGTCTGGTTGTTTGAAAGAGAACCACAAAAAAGGGGGGAAAAAGAGAGAATAAGAAAAAGATGAAGCAACCCATTAACACCACTGAATAAAATTAAATCTATGTGGCCTATTAAATACCTCGTCAATGGGTTCAATATTTTGATAGAGGGGTTCCAAAACTGACAATGTCCTTGAATACTCGTGAAGATGGAACCAGATGATGGCCTAATGAGAATGAAATCATAAAATCAAATAAATTGAGATATTCTAACAGCAAATATATTATATATGACTACCCAAACAATTGAGATAAATTAAATAAATATAAGTTGAAAAAAACAACATACAATATTTAGCATTGCCACAGAAGAATCAAATTGATCTGTATACATCGTACTGGTGCTATTTGCAACTGAACACTGATGTGCCAAAGCATTACTTCCTTTGGATCCCAAAGCAACTTTATTTCCAACATTGTTAGCTGACTCTCCTTGTTCTCCCAAAGCCTGAGCAAGGTCATTGCTTTTCCTCTGAAACGAATTTCAATAAATGAACAGGAGTAAGTACAAATAATTCGAGATAATATCGTCAAACTGCAATCCAAATGACTCAAGTTAGCAAAAGTCAAGTTTTAATCAATGAATTCGAAATCACACTTCAGTCCAATTTCACCAAAAATCTACAAAAAACTTCCTTAACTTCACCTAAGTATTCTCCATGTGGAAATCTTAATACTGCTTCCAAACTTAGAACTTTATCATTTACGTCCTGGTATATATTTACTTTTTTCCTACTATAATATTATCATAAATTACAACCAGAAGAAAGATTGTACAGTTCAATTGCCATCAATACTGCATTCAAACCAGCAGGAATTGGAATCTTATCTCTGCTCTAATTCAAAAGAAGGAAAAAAAAAATACCAGGTTCGAAGTTATGAAATCCGCCTGAAATCAATCTAGTTTCCAGACACAAGGAATCCATTGCTATTTGCCACAATGTACAGAGGCTAAAAACCACAGATATTTTGAGTTTGGATGCACCTATATTACAACCTAAGGCTATGACTATCATCATCATTAAATCTTCATAACATTTTAAATTTGGTAATGGCATCAATGCAAACTGAATTCAATATTTTAATATGCATAGATTAAAGAGAGAGGCTACATGAAAGTGGCAACCAACAAACAAAATCTGGGGGGGGGGGATTGATGATTTTCAATAAACCACAAGATAATAAAAAAAAAATAGCATACCTTGACACCATTAAGTACTTCAATAAACTTTTTGGGATCTGAACAACCATCTCGGAAGTATTCAGCAATTGCAGTATTATGAAGGACCTGAATTATGAGGATTTGAGTGTCAGAGTCAGACATTAGGATTCAGAAAATGATTGCTGAAGTCAACATCAAAGAATCATTCTGCATGAAGATGATGGAGACTTGGTGGGTTATGCTAACTCATGAACCCACCAAGTTCATTCTTCTCTCTTCCTCTTAAATCTTAATAGGCCTGAATATGGATGAGAAAGAGCTTCACCTTTCTAGAAAATTTAATGACATCTCAAAATCCAGGTGCAAAACCATTCAAAAATTAAAATTATATGATATTTAAAATATTGTATAGGATGCATGATTAATAAAAGAGAACAGAAGCCAAATCCATGAATTCTAAAAACAGAGCAAAGAATGCGGTTAAAAATAATAATAACGCATTTGTTTCTGCTACACAGATCAGTTCTACAAGCATATTTTCTCAGCGAACCCTGAAATAATTTAAATTTATTCATCAGATCACAAACCCAATCCATTGGCAGAGTGGTTGAAAGTGTGAAAAGGACTAGAAATGCAAAACCAAAACTTTTTTAGTTCCAAGAAAAGGAAATCCCTCCCTTTTTAACGTACAGACGGACAAGCAACCAGCAAACATCCCATTTATAATTAAACAAGCATCAGGTCAACCTTAACTTACAATCTAATAAAACAAAAATTCTCCAGCAAATCAAAATGATAAAGGCGTCCTCATCCGAAAAATAAGGTCAAAATTCTACTTGCAAAGCCAACCATGCTATCAGACTTTCTGCCGCAAATTCCGCGAGGTTATTGTTCTAGTAGAAGTTTAGAAAATTAGCCTGACATCCAATATTCCCACATTACATCAAACAAAGACGTTCTACAATGTATCCATTAAAGCAACTTAATGCATCTTATCAATCCCATGCTCGCACTTTCTATAAACCAATTGACTTGAACCAGCAAACAGTTAAGGTCATAGCTACGGAGGCTTCACTTCAAGTGGCTAGAATCTATGATGCATAGGAGGCACTACACTGAGCTCTACCAGTTTACCAATTTAAACCGAACTGATTAACCACCGAATGCAAAAAAGAAAATTACTACTAAAACTACCACCAGCCCAACAAGTGTCGAGGCGGGAAGACAAATTCAGGCCATGTTGAAACTCTAAAGACTTAAACGAAGCAGCAGATTGCAAAAATGGGCATCAAGCATTAGCAGAAGCACAAGAAATAAAGAAAGCAAGAAAGACAAAGAAAAACGATTCTGCTGGATCAGTAATTCAGTATCCATGCAAAGGGGAAAGAGGATTACCTTGGGATCATCCGATTTCTTGTGCAAGAGCTGGTTCAAGACCTCCACGCATTCGGCGAACTTGGCAGACTGAAAATGCAAGGCAGCGTCTTTGGCGAGAGCAACGGTGACGGAGAAAACAGCATCGTCAGCATCAGTAGCCGAAGAAGACCCATCGCGGTTGGTGGAAGCAGCGGCCGTCGAGGAGGATAAATCTCGGCCTTCCATAGCTCAGATCGAGTAATCAGAATACAAATCGTATTGGGAGGTTTTGGGGAAGGAAGAAGAAAAGCCCTAAATTGAGTGAGTGAATGAAGGAGAAAGAGAGTGCAATAATGAATCCGAATTACATTCAAAATCGAAATGAGAAAGGAAGAAAGAGAAACCCTATAAATCTATAACAGTTGACAAAATTTCTTGGTATGCTTGCTTTGCTTGCTGAAAGAGAGAGAACGAAAACCTATTCGCCTAATCAAAGGAAGTGAGGATAGAAATTAGAAAGAGAACGACTCGAAGAACGAGAGAGAGAGAGGGAGTTTTCTGCTTTCTCTTTTGTTTTCGTGATAATTATTTTCACTTACCACTTAGCAGAATTTTGATTATTTTTTTGTTTTTGGCCTGAGCATTTAGCAGAAAATTAAATGAGCTTTATTGTTATTACTTATTAAATTCCAAGGAGGTGTTTTTTATTTTTATTTTTTGTAATAGTTTCTTTTTTATATATAGGATTTTTGTAATAGTTGTTACCTTAATAGTATGTAGCTATTTTGTAATCAATGAAAAAAATACATTTGTGTGCGAGTAATTTGTAAATTCGTATGTAGGAGTATAATAGACTAGTTAGGCTTTAAATAAAAAAAGATAAAAGCTTACTCATAAATATTTTGTTGAAATATGTAAATCACTAAATTGTAAACTATAATTATAACTGAGGATTGAGTTGTATGTATATTTTAGGGATTAATATATATGCTTACTCATAATATTATATGATTTTGAAATTTTTTAATTATTAATTAAAAAAATTATATATTATCACAAATAATGAGTTATAAATTATAATGAAATAGTAAAATAATAATTTCTCATATAGTGATTATTTAAATATTTTTTTTTTTTTATTTCACTTATATACTTATATAATCTTGAATGGATCTCATCGCAAGTCCTAATGCTCGTTTGACTTGATTAGTCCAATTCAATATAAAAGTGAATATTTGTGAAAACAAAAGTTCAAAAATTTTGAGATTATTTCTTAAAAAAGCCTGAAAAATATGGGTCAGCTTGTACTTTTTCGAAACTCAATCCCTTTTATATAAAATATTTTTATTTTTATATATTAATCATATGTTATATTATCATGTAGTATGTAATGAATTCTAATGGATCAAAATATTATATTTTAACGTTTTCTTTAAAATTTTAAAGTTTGTGATTATAATATGGATTTATCTAAGATGTGCCCTTATGGCACATTTTAAGGTTTCTTCTTATTGGTTAGTAGAGTATTTAATATCTTAGAATCTACGAAAATTCATTTAAAAGATAATTTTTAATGTTTGAAAACTGACTTAGTCAATCAAAAGAAACTTTAACATGTGTCCTTAACCCTTATAATATTTATAAATTTTATGATATGACATGATCATAAGATAATGGGCCTTGAATAAAAAAAGATTATTTTTTATGAAAACAAGTTGAGTCTAGACTTGAACTTAAATTTTGAGGAGAGCGAATCTTTGTAGTGCATGCACTAATCTCCACTTCCAAATTTTGAGTGTACTTATCATGGGTGTTCAATTTAGTTGTGAACTTGTGATGTTATATCGGTTAATCAATTTTTATAAAAAAGAACATATATTATAACATTTTGTTGCATAAATTGAAAACTTCCATCATCTTGATAAACAAAAACCAGGAATCAGAATCTGAAAAGCACAGATAAATGTTTAAATCTCAACAAATAATCATATGGATAGGTTAATAAGATTCTGAAATACCAACGCAAATGAAGCTGAAGTGTTTTTCAGTAGTAGGATCATATAATTACATGTTTTTACTCTCTCCTTTGTAGTGTGAGTTCTTTAATTTGGTCAAGAAGATGTCAGATTTTCTCTAATATTTCCTTTCTTGAAACCCTTCCTCATCTTTTTTATGATCATCTTGTCTTTTCTATTTTTTTTTAATATATTCTCCTCTAGTCTTTTGTGATGTTATGGCCGTGTAGAATGATAAATTGGAACTGCCAAAAGAGTGATGATGATCATAGAATAGGTCTGAAAAATGTATTTCAAATTGTTTTGAGAATTCGGACAAAACAAAAGATTATTTTGAGAGGCTTTCTAATTTAGATGTCCCGAAGCATTAATAAAATCAACCACTGAAATTGCCAATAAAGTTAACTGGTTAATAAGAAATTGACTCATAATCCACAAGGTTGTGAGTTATATTCTTGTCGATGTGAGAACCGTGTTAGTAGATAATTTGTAAGTATTTTTATAAATACTCATAGAATCTAGAGGCAAGTTTTGACATTAGTGAGCTCTCGAGATTCAATTTGCTTAATTTTTTCAAAAAAACAAACAACTGTTTTGTTTTGAGGGAAATTCAAACTCAAAAATCAAGATTAATTAATAGAATCAATAATTAAAGAAGTATTTGTTGAGTAATAGTAACAATAATATTAAAATAATTGTTAGTTAATTAGATACTTTGCTGAATAACTTAAACTACTTGACTTGAATAACAATAAAAATAATGTAAGAACAATATAAACATGGGTGATTATTTTTTAAATAGGAAGCCAAGCCAAGCCAAATTAGAAGTTATTACAATTTACAAGTGATATTGGGGTTACCATAGATTGATGCTATTTTTAATTCGTTCTTTTCCCTGTTTGTCCAAATTGATGATGTTCTTTCTGTTAAGGGTGTTTTTCCATTCTAAACTAAAGCAATTGCTACCTGAATTGCAAAAGGCTATGACTTTGGTCTTTTTAACTTTATCAAGGTAGACATTAAAATGATGTGTGTGAAATATACACAAACCAAAAATAATATTCATATTAAGTGTTTTATCCACTTATTTTCATTAAAAAAGTAGATATAATGTAATGGGCATGGCTGATCATTTGGAAGCTGGCTATTATTCTTGTCATAGTTTAAACTTTAAACATTTGGCTACTTTCATAGAAAAAAATATCACTACCATGTCCAATTCTTCTGTTTTTCTTCTTTACATGGGGGTTGGCTCTCTCTGGTACCAAAGATTTCAATTCCACTTCATCTTGTTTGTAGAGAGAAAAAAAGGAAGAAATAACTTTTATTGCTTTTCTTTCCATGACCTCCTCCCCTAATGCGTTTTAGTAGGTTTTGTTAGTGTTTATTGTAAGTAATCATATCTAGGTTTCTTAGTTGGGCTCTAAGGATGTATATGTAATTCTTTTAGTACCAAAAAACGAAATGGGGTTGAAACATATTTTCACATTCAAGACCAACAAAGGAGGCACAACCCTAGATGCGGCTTCGCTCTCTCACTCTCCATCTGTTTGCAAGTCGCAACACGTTCTCGGGCTGCTTTTGTTTCAACAGCGATAGTCCTCTTGAGGAGGTTTGTTTCTTCTATTAGAAAAGTTTTTTCCCCATTTCATTAGGAAATAATTTATTTTTTCTCTTTTGTAAATATACATTTATCATATCTACAACTAGAGCCCAATATTGAAGAAGAGAACGGTTAAAAAGATTGACCACTCGAAGAGGAACGACGGATGTGTTGTCTCTCAATTATATCTTCCAAATTCTCTTTATATTTTTTTAGAGATTTTGTGGATTTGCTTTAGGATGTATATTTTTGTTTGTACAAGAGATCTACCTCTTGTTTTCTTTCTTAGATGCATTGCTTATGATTTTCTTTTGTTCTCTTATATTGTTGTAATATGTTTTGTGGCACATAAGGCTGTCTCCATGTTGTATGACATTGAGTCATTTTTCTCATGAATGAAGAACTCACCTTTGCGACAAAAAAATATATACCAACAAAGACACCTTCAACCATTATTTTTATTAAAAACAAGACATATTTGTAACTAAATAAAAAAGAAATTTAGAATTTGAAATCTCAAAAACTCAACTATAAACAATCTATTTCTCACTATAAATTATATACATATATGTGTTTATATATAGAGAGAGTCTTCAAAACGAGCCCCCAGAACAGAAAAACTTGTAGTCTTCAAACTTCAAAGTGAATCCCTACTTATTTACACTCATTTGCCGACACCAGTTTGGAAGTACAAACATATGAATTGACTAAACTACCTGATATGCTCATTTGCTTTCCTTGTCAGTTAGATCCACTAATTTTGCTGGACAATAGACTATACATTATACATGTCATGTCGAGACTAATCCAGAATGTACTGTGTGACTTTTAACAGATACTGGGACAAAAATTATTGAACAACTAAATTAAAACTTTTGTACCTTGTAGCATCAAATCCATAAGACAATAATTTGTTAGACAAAAACAGCAGTTTATTCTTATATTAGGAAAATTAAACTGCTAAGATACCAACTAATAGTGATGTACATGATCCTTACCTATAGTGCTCTTACAAATCCATATCTCAATATTTCATCAATAAAAATTCAGACAATTTGTCAAACACACTCAATATATTACAAATTTACATGCACAGATCTGATTATAATTAGTTAATTAACAATAAACTAGCTAATACCTGAAAAGTCCCTCCTGTTACAGAGCAAGTTTAATGAGTACTAGGTATTCCTGAGTATGGACTATGGAGATCGACCCAGCTCCCAAAAGGTTATTAGATAGCTTTTCTCAACATCTGCAGTATAGCTTCAGAGTCCCTTAATTCCTGGCTTTCTTGAGAATCTTCATGTCCTTGAGAAAAATCAAGATTAGTGTAAGTTCGAATTCCTGGGCCATGTCCTCCACTATCCATTTCCTTTCCTTGCTGTGCTCGCTTCACTTCCTTTTGATGCTCAGTCAATTCCAACCTCTTTCTTTTAAAATTTAAAGGCAGAGGTGCCTCTTTCTGCTCAGGGTGCTTCCTATAATCCAACAGTATTTCCACTCTTTTAGAGGTACTATTATGTTTTGAAGTCACCTTGCATTCCTTCAGAGCATCATAGACTTCGTTCTTAGAATTACATTTTTGAAGAAATGGGAGACTTCTCTTCTGGAGTTTTAATTTTCCGTTTCTGGACAGCTTGTCCAGGACAGGAAGCAAACTAGGGGGAAATTCCAAAATATATTGTTCACCAAATGTGAAATTCCAGAAGTTGATGGTTGGATCTGAAATGGAGGGATATGGGTGATCGAGAGTTTTTTCAAACAAGGGTTCATACAGTTTGAGAAAAGCTGAACCAAAGTTTATTGGCGGTTGACTTCTTCTCAAGCAACTAAGAATTTCAGTCCACATGACTTGGAGTTGATAATTGGTGCTTTCATCCTGCATTCCCATATTTGATAGGCATTGAAGTAGTGGAGAGGATATAATCTGCAATTAGGGATATGGAAGATTAAGCATTAGTTTACTTAGTTAACTTTTAAGGAAATGAAGATCACCAGCAAATGAAATTCCCACCATTCAGATATCCCTCAACATTGTGAAAATCACTTATCTTTAGAAAGTATGCAGTCAAGACTTAATTGCATAATCCTGATTAATATTTCCAGATTTTGTAGCCATTAGCCAATCCTACTTAGGCTCTCTAGTCTCTACGAAAGAGCTATAAAGGGAGGTTTTTCTTCACCTTGTCTAATTATTATTTTAGGTACACAACATTAAACCGAGGTTAAAGTAGAACTCAAGGAAACAAACCTCAAGAAAAAGAAGAATATCTTCCTTCCGGTGAAGGCAACTGACAAGGCTTGCCAATGCAGATGATGTCCTGTAAGTTATGCCAAAATGAGAACCAGGGAACTTCTCATAGAACAACCATAATATGCATTGAAGGAAACAGATATATTGACTGACCTTGAGGTCCCAACAAAGCCCTTCAGTGGGTCTGTTACCTTCATCATTCTCAACAAATTCATATACCTGAAATGCACATGAAAAGAGCAAAAGCAATTTAAATGAATCACTTGGATTTCTCAACTTTATATATATATATATATGATGATGATGATGATGTGTGAGCAGTCATTTGAAATGAATAACCCTTGACATTAAGAAAAGAAAAAACAAATGATATTTGCAAATTCTCAAAGATCAAGTGCCCAACAAAAAAAAGGGAAATTCACCCCAACCAAGAAAAGCTGCATAGTACCTGTTCGGCATCCAACTATTTGACTATTTGTGATCATAATTTTAAGAATCGTATAACAGACACCAAGAAAACAGAAGCACCAACTCTTTTATATCAGACGAGGTTGAAAAGAAAAATCATGTTGATATTCCAGGGAAACTAATTCTTACACCACCAACTCCGTACAGGAAAAAGAGTAACATCAATATTATAGAATTCATGGCTATGCAAATACGCTTAATGCCTATTATGGATTCAAGAGGTTCATTAGCTAGCCTTTAGTGGTATATATGGACTTACCTAGCAGCAAATCTTAAGCAGCTTTCAATGCCACAGGATATTTTGCTATGATTGCCGCTTTGACTCCTGATTGTTCTAGCAATTGATTGTGAATTCTGAATCTGTTCTAGCACGCATATCATAAAATTTCCTGACAAATAAAAGAGGCCAAGATCCATATTCATGCATGTAAAATTAGCATCAGCACTGTTGTCAAGCATGCTGGCATTTTCATCAAGAAACCCAGTTAACAATGAGCAAAGATCCTCAGAGAAATTCGTGGCAGCTGAATGTCTAGACTCTGAAACACTAAGAAATCCATAAAGTGATTTCCAAGTTTGAATAATGAGTTCAAACATTGCTACTCTTTCTGATAATATAGGACACCCCTCCAAGTTTGGAATATCCGAGTGTACCACAAGAGGGTAAAGTAAAAGATGGCACAAGGAAGAATAGCCAGCGCTGTCAGACATTACTTCCTGCAGTAGCTTACACTTTGCATCATCAACGGAATGTTTCAGACCTTGAGCTACAGACATCCATATATTTAAGTGAGTTGGTTGAACATGTTTGTACAACAAACCAACACAAGCGAGGAGACTTTCTAGGGGATCAGTTGTAGTGAATAAAAACTTAAAATATTCACACATCCTTTGTGAGTTGCTGTTTGATTGGGGGAATTTCATAGCTAACTGAGTCCTCAGATGGAAGTACAGTGCTGTCAAATAAACCAATGGAGAAACCTTATCCATATAGGAAATACAATTTACACTTAGAAAATTTATTTGTTTGACATGGCCAACTGACTGCAAGTTGTCAATGAACTCTAGGTCTAATGGAAACTTGTATAGTGGAGATCCTAGGATAGATGGACCTAACTCCTTTGCGACAGCATCTACAAAATGAATGGAAATGTAATATAGGTCGCAATTTACTCTGCAGTCTGAGAACAAATCCTGACATACTTTTTTCATGAATGTCAGTAATGAGTTAAAGCACTGCATTACACTATCATAATTAATAGATGGATTTGTCAGGTCCAGCTTAACTCCTTTCAGAACATATATAAATAACTTCAAGGCGGCATCATATAAAGAATTTCTGTGCTCAGAAGTGACAGCTGTCTCTGATGCTTGACGGATGAGAACAAATATCTTACTTAGGAAAAAGTCCAATTGACTGAAATCCCATGGCTTCCATTTTATGGGTTGTTTCTTCCAGGAGCATTTGCCAGATAAAGGTAATCCAATTTCAGATACTCTTGGTCTTACCTCGTTAGTTGACTGGTAGAAAACATCCCTAGACTTATGTGAAATACTATCAGTGAGCAGATCAAAGCCCACATTCCATAGCCAGATGCTCTTGTCATCAGGTATATTCTTAAATATCACATCAATAATTGGCTCGAAAACCATTTTTATCATCAGTGGTTCATTGACGAAGGTATCAAGCTTATGTAGTAAATAACACCATGTGTTCAAGCAGGAAGACTGGACGGATATATCACATTTACTAGACATAACTCCAATTAGTGGGGTCATTATCAGCTTTATGCTTTTGGAAAATTTATCATCTTCAGTGTCACGATTATGCAGTCTCTGAAGAGAGTTCTCCACAACTAGTGTACTTTTTTGAGAAGCCATTATTGGGCAGTGAATAAGAGCATCAATAAGGCCTTCCCAGGAAGCCTGCATAAATGATACTTGCCAAAGCCAATAAGGAATGATTAATAAATTATGCTTATGATTAGAAAATGCTTAACTCAGTGATTTCCAAATGTAAGTATTTTTTAGTCACTTTGCATTTTACGTAAAATCATGCCACTAAAAGATATTAATACTTACAGCCCAATATACACCATCCCTATGAATCAAGGGCAATATAATATAGTAACTCGTAAAGTACCTGTGTAGCAATCTGAACTTGATGGTCAACATCTGTAAACGTACGCTCAGGAATCTTCAGCATATCATTAACTAAATGCCTATTCTTCAAAGCATGAGATCCTAGCATGCGGACAAACCATCCCCACGCTCGAATAGCTGGAATCTTAATTCCCTGATCAAGCAAATCCTTCATTCCAATGAGCAGTTTTCTCTTCATATCTTTGACAATAACCTGAATAGAAAGAAGGAAGCAAACAGTAAGACCAATGAACACAAACTGCCAACCTTCAATCGCATGAAGATTTGTTTTCTAATTGCAGCACCCAAAAAAGTCTTCATTAATTTCACTTAACTGTCTGCCACGTTAAAATGCAAGCTACGATGATTAGAAGCATTTACACCACGGCAAACTTACCTTCAGTCAAACTATTTAGTTATTGCAAAATGCGAGTCTTTAGTCACCTACTTTATGAGTAAAAACATGTAATAATAACCATGCGATGCCACTACAGCTTAGTACAGAGTTCCTTGGAGAGCTATGCAAGTGTTTTTTTTTTATAACATATACATGTGTTGGTACCTTGGAGAGATCCAGTGAGGGAGGAATGACATTAGACCTGATCTTCAACAGGCACCTTTCTGAAGCATCCCTTTCTCTCTTCTCTACGCTCAGAAGCCTCCTATATATTGGAGGAGCCCACATATGGGATGAGTTTCTCATTTGCTCACCTAATTGAGCAGCTAGCTTTATTATAGCCTATTCATGAAGAGATTAAAGATGAGTGCTGAAAATTTTGTACAAGTATATAAAATTTCTAATAACAAAAATGCAATGATATTGAAAAGACCAACATAACTAGGCACACTTATAAGAACATTTCTAATTAGTCTGTCATGCTAGTATAAAGTTTGACAATAGGGATATAATGCAAATTTACACAACTTTGCTTTGTAGGTTGTGGTGCCAACTACCAACATTTCTCTAAGTAATAACATAAAACTAAGGATTTCTTCTTTTCTTTCTTTATCACGAGGTAAATGAATACATGATGACTACAGGAATGGATGTTTCAAACAGCCCATGCTTTAACTGTACCTGGCTAGCTTCAAATGTTGTTGATAAAGAACCCATAGGATTGTCTAGGGCATGAACAATTGCCAATAACAAAGAATTGAAGTGGGTTGCAAGGAAAGATGCACCAAACTGTTGGACAGAAATGCACCATGCCCCTAAATTACACGCAGACTGCAGCAAAAGTTCATCAAGATTATGTAAAGAAACCAAAATTGAAGGACAAGAGGGTTGTCCATAACTAGCCAATCAAACAACCATAGTGAAAGTGAAAGATAAAGATACTAACCTTCATTTTGGTGGTTGTAATGAGTTTGGCCAATGACTCTAAGACCAAATTGACATCATCCACTGCAATACCCAGGGAAAACAATGTCGAAACAATCAAAGTGACTCACAAACTCTTTCAGTGTTTTGTTGAAAATTGTGTGTAGCTTTTCTAAAAAGCGAGTGCATGTAAAATGCTTCTGCTCATTCACTCAACCAAGTTGCAGAACAATAATGAACTGTTTGTATTCAGTATAAATGAAGGCGAATACCACTATAAACTACCAAAACTAATATTGTATATTTCAATAAGGTAATCAATAATGGATAGGGAAAAAAACACTGATAGACCATATAAATGAAGCCAGGTAATCAGATACCTCGAAATGTGGCCACAATCGAGGGATGATAAATCATGAAGCCCAAACACTTCAACGCCTGTGCAACTCTGTAAGGCGAGAAAAAAACAACCAAATTCAGAAAGAGCAGTACAAGTAAAACAAGCTTTAAACCAAGGAATCGAATACTATCAAATTGATAATTCATCCTCACATTTCTTCATCGTCGTCGGAGATGTCGGTAACTATCGAACAGATTAGACTCTGTGAAGATTCGGCCAAGAATTGAAGCGACGAAGGATTGTGAGCGGAATGTTGTTGGAAGTGCAAGAGCGTCGAATAGCCCAAGGATTTGTTGGATTTGTCATCGGAAGTTATCAGAGATTTGATATGATGGATTTCATCTGAGGAATTTGACATTGTTGCAAAATGAGAATGTGAAGAGCCAAAAGGCAGCGTTTGAAGAAAACTAAAACCCTTTTTTCCTCTCTGTGCGATACTTGGAGCCATTTTTTCGCGCCAAACGTCGGTTTCGGAATTCAATATAAAAAAAAAATAGAATTAGTTTCGCACAAATTTTACATATTTATGTTATAATTATAATTTTTGTCGAGGGTCGTTTTGGTCCTAAATATATTCGTTAATATTCATTTTGGTCCATTATGTTTTAAAATATTCAAATTGATCTTAAATGTTGACAAAATAATTCATTTTGGTCTTAAATATTGGTAAAATGTTTCATTTAGGTCACAAACTATTAAATTTCGTCATATTTCTCTCGTCTCTCATTTCAAGTTCAAATGACTTGTTAAGAGGAACTTGTAGCTCTGAATTTCTCACATTTGAATTTGAAATGATAGACATATGATCAACTTTGCCTATTTGACCATGAAATGAGCGTTCTTGTTTGCTAACGAATCCAACTGGATAGGTACTCTTTCGTAGCTCTAAACTTGTCACGTTTGAACTTGAAACAAGTCATATTCAATACTTTGGGATTAAAATAAAACATTTTGCAAATATTTAGGACCAATTTGAATATTTTGTAACATAATAAACCAAAATAAATATTAGGGCATACATTTAGGATCAAAATGACCCTTTAACCTATAATTTTCAAAAAAGGATGAATATATATATATGTGTGTTTATTAATGTACTAAATATAGTTAAAAAATAAAAAAGTACCATAAAATTTATAAATATAATTTGAATAATGTTAAAATAAAATTAAAACTTAACAAAGAATTTATAAATTGGCAAAAGTATTGTTGGTACCCCTAATACATGGGATCATTTTCAGTTATATCCCCAACATTTTTTTTTGTCAATTATATCATCAATGTTTCACATTTGAATCAATTATACCCTAACCCCTAACTTTGTTGATGAAACTAATGGATTCAGCTAGGGGTGTTCGCGGGGTGGGATGGGTTGGGTACAGGGCGGGTTGGTTTTGGCTGGAATTTTCTAAGGGCGGTGATGAACCTGGTTTTGGCCGTAGGGCATTACCTGGTTCGATGAGGCAACTTTGGGTCGGAAGTCACCTGCAAGTAAATGAAAGCACAGGGGTGGCCCTGCGANAAGCAATTTTGATTTTTTAAGAGTTGCTCTCTTCCTAGATCTTAATATTATTTTCCTATATTTATTAGTATTAGAAGTTATATTTTTTTTCTATTAAAAGATATCATTACTCCTTGCCTTTCTTTCTAAGTGTATGGAAGATTTCACTACTTTCTGCATCTTTGAGTATTTGTGGAAGATTTTGATGAGTCTACATATTCATGGATGATGAAGATTGTTCACTAATATGTTGTTGGTTATCATTCGGTGACTCTTTCTGCTTTTTGCAGATCTTCTTATTGCAATAATTTGGCTGAAGGCAGTTTCTCCAAGGATGTCTCATTGGGTTGGGTCTTTGTACCCCATTCTCTTATATTGGTTTCTTGATGTTTTCACAGTTAATTTCTTCTTCTCCGGCTCTTCAAATGTTAGGTGATTGTCTTTTTTTCTGGCAAAAAAAAGTTCAAATAATTTGTTACCTGCTAAAAATTCGAATACTACCATGATATGAATAATGTTTATGATTAAAATTATACAAGAATAATTTTGAAATAATAAACAATAACTTAAATAGTCATTTTGACCATCAAGGTGAGTTATATTTCAATCTTAAATTTATTTTATTTGTTTTAGTCTTTAAATTTATATATATATATATATATATTTCACTGTTAATTTAAAATATAATTCGTCTGATTTTTATCATTATTTCTAACTATACAGATAATTTATTTATCTCTCATAAATTATCATTAACTTCTTATATTAAACAACCATGCAAAAAGTACATTTAATATATAATAGATCTTGTTGGAGAGAGAAATTATAAAACACTTTTAGAAGAAAAAAAAATCACTCTTTACTATCTGACTAGTCTATCATCAGTAAAAATTAAACGTGAAAGAATATACTTTGAATTTCGGAAAAACAAAGGAGAGAGAATCTTAGCAAAATGATTAGACAATTTTGTAATATTTTCTAAGAGATTTATAATACGATTTAATGATAGAAAACACAAATAATTGACAACAGGTTTTCTTTTCATCTAAAAAATATTTTTTTATTTGTGAAAGAAAAAACCTACTTATAATCATTTGACCATTTTTTTTAATATGTTGCTTCGAACCTCCCCTTGTTTTGAAAAAAAAAAAACAAAGAACCTCATAATCTGAAGTCAAACGTCTCAATTTTCTGATCAAATTTAAAAATGGATTGGTTGAAATGTCATAAACTATACTGGTCCATGTATATGGATGGATGTACAACAAATTTAATGGAATTTAGATCATTCAATTAATTGAATAGATCGTAGTACAATAACGTTGATAATAATTAACCTTAAATAATTGGTAGCAATAAAAATATATATCATATTTTTAACTATTTATTTAAAATGTTTTTACTTGTCATTTTTTATTCTGAATAGGAATAGTTGTTTAATGTTTATACAGTAAAAATATAAGCTAAAGTGTACTTTTGGTCCCATAACTTTTGTTAAGGTCTCAATTTCGTCCCATAATTTTCTTTTTGTACTTTTGGTCTCATATATATCTTTTGCTCAAGTTGCAGATTTGGTCCTGTGTTACACATTTGGTCTCATATCTTTGGATCAGGTGCAAAATTGGTCTAATATCTTTGGATCAGGTGGGACTGGTAGTGAAACTTTTTGCAAAGATATGAAACCAATTCTGTAACCTGACCAAAATATATGGGACCAAAAGTGCAAAAAAAATATTATGGGACCAAATTGAGATTTTAACAAAAGTTATGAAACCAAAAGTGCACTTTGAACAAAAATATATAATTAATCACATATGAATGGATGTGAACAAACTTTCAACAGAAGAGATAGGATGGAAGAATATTTTTCTTGTCGGAGGAAGAGGATAATTTGGCAAATACTCATGCAGATTATAGAAAATAGTATCAAACAAACATGTTAATGAAAATAAGCCTAGCTAGATACCCATTGGTGTTAGTCAACATAATTGAGTTTTTTTTTTCTTTGGGAGGGGGAATTTGTAATATATATTCTACTATCTATTATCATTTTAATAAACAGACTAAACTAATTGTAGGAATTTAAGAACTTCACGTAATGTAAAGAATTCAAATTTATTAATGAAGCATAAAAGAATAATAAACAAATAACTCCAAAATATTAACATATAAGTCAAGTGAAATTTTAACTAGGAGAGTTCAAGTAATTGTAATATACAACATACCATTGAAATAAAACGAAGAAAAATATTTAGAAGAGAGAAGAGAGAAATTTTTTTTGAGAACATAATCTCATAATATGAAAGTACTGGAAGCTCAAAGAAATTTAAAATTTAAGAAGTATGGTCTAAAGCCTATTATTTAAGAGTTAAAATATAGTTTTAAACTTAATCACGGTTGGAGTTGAAATAAGAGAAATATAGAGGCGCCATTGCAGCCTACCATCACTCATCGAAGAGGGCAGCCAGGACATGAGTAATTGGTCCTGCTGCTCCCAGCGAGCATAAGCTTCTGTAACAATATTGTTAGAAGCATTAGTAGTATTAGAAAATTGTTGTGGAATAATAACTTTCTCATCTAAAAGGGTGAGAAGCTTGTGGTCTTTGATTGTGGTCACTATCTATTGCTCCCATGGAAGGAAGTTAGTCTCCTCAACCTTTACTGAAATGGGATGTGGTCCATATTATTGATTCACAATGTAACAGTGAGTGAAGGCGCAACTGGTGTAGTGGGTGTTAATGTAGGTGAAGAATTGGTGAGAGATTGAGCCATGGTTGCTTGATCTTGGAAAGACTCTGATACCATGATTGATTCTAGAAAATGAATGATTTGAATGAATTCTATATTGAATAAATTCTGCACACTAAATACAATGAGAATACAAGGCTATATACAACAATAGAATATTCTACACTAATGCTAAGGTGTGATAAATCTATAACAGAAAACGAATGATGCGATGTACACTAGTAAAGGAAAGAAATATCTCAACACGTGGTGTGTGAAGGTATATCCTTATCAAGAGTCAAGACTAATTTCACTTGTTTGGCCGTTCAACAAATTATCTACTTTTATAGCGCAATTTAATTTCGTTTGTTGATTGTTTTAACTTCATAGAAAGTACTTGTTAAAAGTAACATATAACTATAGACTTGTTACATTTAAATTTGAATCGGAACATATATGATTAAATTCATTAGTTTGTGACCAATTTAAAAGATTATAAAAATATATAAAATCAATATGAAACAAATAAAATATTCAAAATCAATTTAAAATCTGTCTCATACATTTGGACCAATTTAAGGGTTTGACCAACTAAATTCATAAACATAGGCTTGAGAAAAAAATTAAATTATATAATTAAAAGAATTACATTTATCAGTGTATTAAAATGAGCTGGTGTGAATGAATTGTAATATTTAAAATCTTATAAGCAAAAATAAAAGTTCTTTAATATCTTAAAATAGTGTTTTGCTAATCAAATACACAAACACACATTATATACAGAATTTTCAAATAATTGTCTAATACATCTTAACGTCTAATTAAGTGTTTTTTTCATTAAAAAATAAAAAGAAGAACTAGAACTACCCTATTTATGGCATGTTCAAGTATCAAACCGTGCCAGGCCAAAAAAAAAAAAAAAGTATCAAACCGTGCAACAGAATGTGGACAAATATATATTGAACTTCACTTTTGATTTATTTATATTTATATTTAGCAAAAAGTGATTGGCTCTACCTGTTTGTCAATACTTATTTCTTCCACAAATATTATATTATATTGCACATACGCATCTAAACAAACTCCTTGAAACCAAAGATTCACTTATAATTAATATCGTGTTTTTGTAACTTAATACTCGATTTCTATGACAAAACACTTGCAATAATTAACTGTGTTTAATTTAATAATTAACCATTGGAAATTTGTCTTACTGTGTCCCTACTGTATATATATACGTTGTACTTTTTATGATTCGGTATATTCTGACCCTCTCATATATAAAATAGGATAAATTACACTTTGGTACCCTCTGGTTTGACCCTATTTCACTTTGATACCCTGTGGTTTGAAACTTGACACTTTGGTACCCTGTGGTATTCTCTATTAACACTTTGGTACCCTTTGGGTTTATTTTGTAATTTTAACCACAACAAATTTTACTAAAATTACATATTGACCCCAAAATTTTTTAAAAGTTTTCATTTTAGTCCCTAGATAATATGTATCCAAGGACCTATTTGTAATTTTTGAAAATTTTTTGGGGTCAATATGTAATTTTTGCAAAATTTGTTATGGTTAAAATTATAAAATAACCCCAAAGGGTACCAAAGTGTTAATGGAGAATACCACAGGGTACCAAAGTGTCAAGTTTCAAACCACAGGGTACCAAAGTGAAATAGGATCAAACCACAGGGTACCAAAGTGTAATTTACCTTATAAAATATATAAGCAATGCAAATTCGTATATCATAGCAATATATATATGCTAGAGCCTTTGCGTGCCTAACGGGCACGCAAATATGTATGTAAAATAAATGAGGGACTAAATCGTTAACTCAGTAAAAAAAGGGAACAAATAATAATTTTCCTCTTATTATTAATTTTGTACTATAGTTTTAAAATGTGGACGACCAGAAAGGGGTGGAGCCATATAATATAAGATATATATATAATTACTCAATTCGTGCATAAAGTACAAAATTTACCTCAGTATTTATAATTTTCTCGATATACACCTGCATTTGTGAAGAAAGAACTCGCGAAGAAGTGCCATAATGTATATATTAATATAAAATTATTGTCACGCGTAAAAAAATAATTAATGCTCTTTTGAATTTATAAAACATTTATGACTCTACTATATTTAATAAGGGTAGAATGGTAAAAAAATAATTAATGCTCTTTTGAATTTATAAAACATCAGATATTTTGAAACAAAAATAATTTTCTAAAACACCAGATATTCAGAACCGGAGGGAGTAGCTTAGATCGTATCAGATACCTAGAATTTAATTTGTCCCATTAGATAAAATAATGTTATTATAAAATTATTGTCACGCGTGAACAATTATTGTTACTAGTATATGAAAGTGATTGATTTATTCATCTAGAAACAAGCAAATATTGTTGGGTTTTAAAATAAGTAAAGGGTAGATGATGAAACTTTCTAACCCGTCATCTATATCAATATATATATATATATATGGAGAAAATTTATATCGAGTTTCTTATATATATTCTTCTTATTAAGTTCATTCAATCACAAGTTTTAATTACATTCTCTTTCTTCAATGATTGATTATACAAAAAATTGTGTTTAATATTTTCTTTTTATTATGATTGGTCATGTATAAAATTTTTGTCACGTGTCAAATGTCGATCGGAAAAATTGATAGCAAAAATATAAGGAATTTGATATAAGTTTTGGCGTATATATACACAATGGAAGCACATATATATTGGTATATAGATCAAAATTTTATTTTGGTTTTTAAATTATAAGATCAATTTCATTTTAGTTCTAAAGTTATTTTTTATTTTATTTTAATCCTCAAATTTTTTACATCTATTTTCATTTGGTACTAGGGATGTAATTTCATGTGATTTATGTTATTATTTATNTGGAAGCGGTACTCCCCAAGATTAAACAAACTCTTCTTGTTGATACAACAAGGCCACAGAACAGCAGAAGATAATTTCAGTAAGTTGGGTCGGATCAGTCCCTAAACCTAGAACACATTGTATATATATTAAGGCGCAGCTGAGAGAGAGACATTGGGCAGGGTTAACTCGGTGCCCTTGTCTACGCGCACAGGGGGGAAATCGTTAGTTTTCAACTACAATTACCCACCAGAGGCTCATGCTTGTGTGCGCGAGACGTTCATTCTTCTCTACTTGGTTACCCCCTCTTTTTTTACATCTTAATATATATACCCTTGGCTCATCCAAATGTGGGACTTTTATTTGACACACTCTAACACAATAAAATATATAATATTCTCAACATGTGAACCCCACATAACCCCACATAATATTATATGATATATGTCATATTCTCAACAGTTTCGTGTCGTGTAGTTTTAAGAATTTGACGTGTCAATGTGTCCGTGTCCGTGTCGCGTCCCGTGTCCATGTCAGTGTCCATGCTTCTTAGAGCGTAACAATTGATTATTTATGTAACAGTCCACTATTATATCTTCTTCACATTTTTTCCTCATAATCTTTTAGGACCATTTTTTCTTGCAACTAATTCCCTATTTGATTGTGACCTTAACTTTTTATGTAAACCTCAACTAAATTCATTCTAAACTAATAAATTGTAGTTTCATCGTGTCCTCTTCCCTTTCTTTGCGTTCATTTTTTTGTTTCTTCCTTCTCTAATGGTCGAGCATTTTGTTCACTTAATTCCTATGATATCTAATTTTCTTCCAACAACGATGAGATTGTCCCTTCTATTTTTTTTGTTCCCTTTCTTTACATATTTTCTTAGCAACAAGGATGAGATTGTCCCTTCTTTTTTTTTTTAGCACAAAAAAGAGAAGTGTATAATTTTTGTTAAACACGAAGGGTTCACAACTAAGGTATGGTTTTAGATTATTTTTTTGTTTAACTTACACTACCATCAAAATGTTTTTCAAAGTTTCCAACTTAAATCTTCTTATTGCCCATGAAAAGAGAACCCAACATATATGCAAGGTGATCAAAGCAAAATCCAGAATCATATTACACTCCCCACAAAATATATTATCCATGGTGAGCATTCACTCATTAACATACAAAGACACAAACCTACTAAAATTTAAGTAGTCCCAAGAAATTAAATTTGAGCTTCCAAAGGGATGACAGTCTCAATCCAAATGGCAGAGTTATTATTTATAAACTATGTATGTTCATTTGATATTCAAGTATCTAAATTAGTAAATTTAATCAACGTTACAAATCATTTTAGGTGCAGCCAAACTAATTGAATATGTCCATGAAGGAAATTTATCAAAGAAAGCCCCTGGTTCAAAGTGCATTTAAGATAATAAGTCACCAACCACACCACAAAACCTAGTTTTCTAGATAAGTATTGACTCTTACAAAGTGTGGAAGAATGACTCTTCACTTGTAAATTATAATTCTCTCCATATCATAATTTGAATAAAGAATGTATGTTAATAAATCAATTATTTTATTAAATGCTACTAAAACTATAAATTTGCCTCCTGTTTTGTTAGATGTCTTCAGAATATCCAAGCATATTACTTCTTCAAGGAAAAGTTTGTGGTATTAACTAGTACAATGATTAATTAAACATGTTGTGACTATATTGGTTATGACTTATGAGATAATTGGTTCTGACTATCAAATGAAGGACCTGTAAAAAATAGTAGATATACTTAATTACTGTTTATAAGGAATAAATTATGTAGAATCATGCCAGCAATATTATTTGAACATGTTAAATTTTCATAGTCAAGAGTGCTTTTCAACATTGGCTAACATGTTCTGTATGCATATTAGAAAATCAAGTTTTTATTTGAAATCTTCAGCATTATTTGTCCAAAGAACAGAGCCGATAGTAAAAGTGTATTTTTTTATCTCATAATTTTTATTTAAGTTTTAATTTGGTCTCATATCTTGGCAAAAAGTTATAGATTTGGTCTCATATCACTTTTGGTTCTAAATCTTTTGTTCAAATTGCATAATTGGTCTCATATATTTGTAAAAATTTTTACCGTCATATCTGATCCAAAGATATGAGACCAATTTTGCACTTAACCTAATATGAGACCAATTTCGCAATCTAACCAAAATATGTGAGACTAATTTTTAAATCTCACCCAAAAATACGAGACCAGAAGTACAACATGAGATCAAATCTGTAACTTAAACATCAGACATGAGAACAAAAATTCAATAACAAAAATTATATAACTGAATTGAAACCTCAACAAAAATAACGAAATAAAAATATATTTGGTCTATATATTATATACACATAACTGACAAAACAAAATTTGAGCAACAACATTATTTTCCAAAATGGAAACATCTACTACATTTTCGAAAAGCATATTGTTCTTGAATACATGAACTATATATATACCATAATCTCTTTCACTTTTTTCCTGGCCTAAAATAATCTCTTTCACTTTAGGGAAACTTCAAACTCTAACGAATGGTCTGGAATTTGGGAATTCACTCTGTAAAATTCTAGCAACACTCCAGACTCATCTGCATTCATCATCTACCATCTCACCTTTTAAGTTTTACCAACCACATGTACTAAAGTCTAGGCAATAAAAAAAATATCATTAGAAAAATCTTTGACCGTGACCTAATAGAAATTTAAAAAAAAAAATGAAAGTGAACAAAAAAAACTTATCAAAACAATTGATTCAATCATTTTAGTTTTCCTTTTTGGCAAAAGAATGTCGATTATTTTTGGGACATGATGATGTTGTTTAGTAATAGACGATTGTGCAATGAGAAAAATTATTATTTGATCTTAAATTTATACCAAATTAATTAATCAGTTTTTAAATAATTAAAATACATGATTTGATCATTAAAATATTTCAATTATCAATTATTTGATCTCTAATGATGATTTGGTTTCTGAATTTGAATTAATTTTTGTACATTTTGACATCTAAATTTATACTAAAGTAATATTATTTTATTCTTGATTTTAAACTAATTGTATACTTTATGGTCCTTGAAATTGTACTAAATTAATACTATTTGATCCTTGAATTTGAATTGATTTTATATTTTTTAATCCCTTGAACTTATACTAAATTTATACTATTTAATCCCTGAATTTAACTTAAGGACCAAATTGTTAAAAATTGTAATAATTCAAAAATTAAATAATATCTTTTGATTATTCATAAGTGATCAGCTGACTTTAAAATTTAAATAATAAATTTTCTCTTGTGCCATCCATTAGTTTGACTTTGAGAAGTAGAAGACTAGTACACTGTAACGTGGCATGTGATCGTACGGATGAAAACTGTCCACGTGGGGAAGGGCCCTTCGCGAAAGTCCGCGAGAAACTAGTATGTGATCTGGACGGTGTGACTGTGAAATGATTGGACGCACGAGATCTCGTAAAGTAGATATCTTTTGTACTAATCATTTCTGACCGAACACGTGTATATTTGCTAAAGTGCTCTTTTGATCCCATAACTTTGGCAAAGGTCTCAATTTGGTCCCATAACTTTTTTGTTGTAATTTTGATCCCATAACTTCTGAAAACGTTCCACCGTCGGTCCCAAGCTAATTTCCATCCATTTTCTACCGTTATAGATGATATGACATACTAAGTTGAATGATGACGTGACAAATATGAGTGAAGTGGATTTAACGACAAATAATGGATGAAAATCAGCTTGAGACTAACGGTGAGACGTTTTCAAAAGTTATGGGATCAAAATTGCAACAAAAAAAGTTGTAGGACCAAATTGAGACATTTTCTAAAGTTATGAGACCAAAATTGCAGCAAAAAAAGTTATGAGACCAAAAGTGCATTTTAGCCTATATTTTTTTAAAAAAAAAAACTTAAAAAGCTACCCCTCTTTCTAATTTGGACATTATTGTGAAACACTTGAGCTAATAAATTCTTTTATCTCTCTTTGCTTCATTTAAACTAGAAACNTTGGGACCAAATCTGCAACAAAAATAGTTATGGGACCAAATTGAAACCTTAGTCATAGTATTGGGACCAAAAGTGCACTTCAGCCTTGTTTTTATTAATAGAAATTGTTTTTACTAATTAAATAAAGATAAGATAAATATCTTTTGGAAAAGATATAGGATNTATATATTTATTTACTTTTTTTTTTATTATTATTGTCATTATTAAAGTCTCCACTCACAAGAGGGGGTTAAGTGCTCAAATTTATTTAGTGGAAAATCCACAATCTTACATTTTAGGAATAATGTGCCTGAATATCTTTAATTCAAGTGTGAATGAAAGATATTCAGGCACATTAATAAAGATTTACAATTAATTATTGCTTATATATATATATACACTAGGGGTTTTGTGTGCCCTAACGGGCACGCAAATATGTATGTAAAATAAATAAGAGACTAAATTGTTAACTTAGTAAAGAAAGAGAGACTAAATAGTAAATTTTCTCTTATTTTTAATTTCATAGACTATAGTTTTAAACTTGGACGACCAGAAATGGGTGGAGCCATATAATATTAGATATATATATATGCCCTTGTTTTAAAAAAAATCTTGTATGCTTTTAAAAAAATATAACCAAGTTTAGAAAATTAAATTAATTAAACAGAAATAAATTAATTAAATTGTTTGTTCTTATATGACCATGTATATGATATTTTTCTCATGGTGATTTAATTAGGCTACCATACATGAATAAAGATTCTAGATAGGATAGAGATTGGATTTGATTTAGATGCCATTAAAGAATGTTTAATTATATATAGTGAAAACTGATTTGGAATGAGGGCCATGCAGTTTTTTTGCAAATTAAGGAACCAACCAAATTTGATTTATATATCGAGTTTTCTTTTAAATCTCTCCTCACGAGGGATCATTTTTCTCTTTCATGAGAAATTTCACCCTATTTCATATTAGGGTTATCGGCGGTGCCTCCTAGCTTTGGCCTTCTGCGGTGGCACTCTTTTCTGTGTGTCTTCTACGGCGGTAGTTTTCAAGTTTAGGTGATTTTCGGCGAGTTTCCTTCCTAGATCTGTGTGCTTTCTGCTCGTGTTCGTTTGTTTTCTGCGACAGGTTTTGTGGCGCCGATGTTCTTTTTTTTTTGTTTCCAGTTCTTTATATGGTTGTAACTTTAGTTGAATCTCTAGATCCGTTAACTTGGCAGCTGATTGTCTTGTCAATTTGTCTAACACGAAGATGGGTCCTCTTGGATGGGTTGCAAACCCCCCACTTTCGTCAGTTTATGTTCTGTTTAGCGTTTCTTGTTGATGCTAATGAGAGATTGAATTATTTTGCTGTATTTTTATTTGTACTGTGCTTAGTTTTGTCTTGCTTTTGAATGAATTATTTTTTTGAGGCAAAAAAAAAAAATGATTTACATGAAGTTTTATGTTTTATTTCCAATTAATTAAATCTCGTGGAATTGTGCTTAGTGTACTACATGCAGTAATTAAATTGAGCCCTAATTGTATTATTAAGCTTAATTAAGAGATTTGAATATAAAATCAAGGCTGCTGAGAAGTCCAAGAAAAACAGCAATAAATAATTATTAAAGCCCTTGAAAGTTGTAACTGTCCATAATGATTTATTTAGCTTTTTATTTTTATTTTTTGTGATGACTTTTTATAGATATCTTTCATTGAAAATAATAATAATCGAGATACAACTATTAGTTGATTATAAATATAGTAATCCTTTTTAGTGAAAAATTAAATATAACTTCATCATAATGTATTAAACGGCTGACTAATTCAATTGAAGCAGATGAAACTTGTCTCTACTATTCCTTTATAATTTTTTTTGTTGTCTAAGTACCCCAATCCTACCAGTATCAGCAGCCATATGACTAATCTTCCATTTTGACTATTAGTGCACAAAGCGATAGATGACTGATAAGTTTAAATTTTAAATTGAGGGGGTTAAGTTTAAATTTTAAAATCAACATCGTTAAAAGGACTTTAATTATAGATAAATGAAAGAAAATCCGTAACTTTTTGCTTAAAGAAAGAGACATTGAACATCACACAGCTGACTCAATCAAACGTGTTGTTTGGGTAATATTTTTGTTTACAAGTAATATGGTCCCAAACAATAATAGATCCAAGGGTAGGTACCCTCATGACTCATGTTCCTTGGTATGGACAACATTGTCTTTCTTTCCCCTTGTGGACCTAATATTTGTCCTACACACTTCTCAATTCTCACTCTCTCTTTTCTCTATGGTTTTCTAAAATTTGTTTGTTATCAAATTCTCTAATAAAAAAAAAAATACAATAGGTGTATTTAAAACAAAAAGACCTACAAAAGTGTAAAATAATTCATTCATTATCATTCGTTAAATATAAAAACAATTAAAAACAATTTTATTAGTGATTGTATCTTTTCTTTTTTTCATGTTAGTAATAATTCTATAAGAATCGTGTGTAGATAAAGGGGTTAGATTGTAAGTTGATTGGGTCACTTTCAAGTTGAACATGGAAAATAAAAATACCCATATATAATAAAGTGGTGTGAAAAAACACATGAAGATGGTGCATAGTTTTCTAGGACATGCATGATAGTAGACAAGTGGAGGGATGTGGATATATTAGAGAAAGTGATAATGATATATATCCCCATTTTCAAGAATTAATGCTTCATCCTTCTGTATTACACTACACAGTACACACATATAATTCAAAAAGGCTATGATTCTGTTTGAATTCCAATCCTATATAACTATATGAGTAAATTAATTGAAATATTATTGAGATAAAAATTTAGTTTCGAAAAATTGTAATGCATAATTTAATTTTTAAATATTTAAAACGTCGGTATATTTTTTAGTTTATAAAAAATTAAAATAACATACTATTTATTGTTTTGATAAATTTATTGTTTTGATTTTTCAATAACTAAATTATGTATTTTAATATTTTAAAGGCTATGTTGTTAGCTCAATAATTTTTAAAAGATTAAATTATTAATTTAGTCAAAATACAACCATCACAATTGTCTTGGGGTACGTCCGTACGTGTAAACATTTTTTCATTATAATTATAAAATTCTTCACTAAAAGTGAACTTTTGGAGAAAAAAAAAACGTTTTCTAATAGTAGTATAGTAACAATTTTAAAACCTAATTCATTTCATTCACACACCCATATTTCACGGGTCAATTAATGTCATTTTTATTATTTGAATATTCTTTACTCTTTAGTTACACTATATATTACGAGGCTTAATTACAAACAAATTAACAGTCATACAGGTTTTACAGATAATAATAATGATGTTTATATATATTGCATATATTTTGTTGTGAGAATTCTGAGAAATAGGAAATTGTTGCTGAAGGTCCCCAAATTTCAACATACTATTAGAGACAGACAAGAATAATAAAATGTTTACCTTTATTTTATTTTGTTTTTTATGAACTTGCCGACAAGGAAAATCAAACCCATCTTTCTTTAATATATATATACTAGGGGCAAATATGTATGTAAAATAAATAAGGGACTAAATTGTTAACTTAGTAAAGAAAGAGAGACCAAATAGTAAATTTTCTCTTATTTTTAATTTCATAGACTATACTTTTAAACATAGACAACCAGAAAGGGGTGGAGCCATATAATATAAGAAGATATATATATATATATAGGTCAAAAATTTATTTTGGTCCCTAATATTTATCTTAAGCTTTGTTTTGGTCTTTAATACATTTTATTAATTATTTTAGTCCTTAATATTTTTGAAAAGTTTTATCATTGATCTCTAACTATTAAATATGATTATATCTCTATCGTTTCAAATCCGAACGTGATTAAAGCAAAATTACGAATTAAATTTGATGAGCTTTTTTTTATTCAGTTGGAGTCATCGTCAAATAAAATCAAATCAAACTTATAAATAGACTGTTTGTTTCGTGAATTTAATCTTTTTCTTTACGTGTTGAAAAAAATGATGACAGATTGAATATGATCATTCTTCAATGAGAGGCTCATACTTTTTTACTGAACTCCTCTTAAAAAAAAAACTATATCAGTGGATTTTATCTACCTGAAGTAATTAAAATTATATTTCAACAACTAACGTGCTGAAAGATAACTTAAAAGGAGTGAGAAAAAAATAATTATATAGGATTTATTTAATAGAGTTTTCTATAAAAAAAAAATAGAATGAGTAATTAAAATAACGAGGGAGCACACCTATTTATAACATAAGTTATAATTATTCTCTCATTCTTGTTCATTTTTTAGAGACTTTTCTAATAAGTTAATTCATGACCTGATCAAGTTTTGTCATAAAACATATTCTTAAAAATCAACATAAGAGATGTGTTGTCTTAGATTTTTTTTTCTTCTCTTATACTAAAATGTATTCTGATTTGTAGAGCGTAAAATTATGTGTTTATTGTTAGATCTGAGCCTTATTTGAGACCTTGTGCCATTTTATGATGAAGGAAGGAATCTCGTTTTTGACCCAAGAAAAAAAAAATAAACGTATGAAGCCAATTCAAAATGGGGCATGATTGCTCCTCTTCTCTCTTCTAAAAAAAAATAAAAAAATAAAAAAAATCCAATAGCCCACGACATTTACAAAGAACTTTCAAGTTGTTAAAAAGTACAATCTAAACCTTATTGATCTATATTTTACTATGTAAGTCCTCTAGTCTATGAGAAGAAGGCATGCAACATATTTTTTTTAATTCATAGACTTCTACATTTCCTTAACATATTTTATCAACAAACTTGATTGTCAGATAAAATATTACTGAACTTGATCTCTAACCTCCTTTTGTACTCACTTTGCAGGATCTCTTAAAGACTTCATTATATTGGAGCCCCACTTCTTACAAGGTTTCATCATAATATATTGAGAAAATTCATAAGTCGTTGACCATGGTAATAATATTCAATGAAAAAATTTATATAACCCTATATATGCAATAATCAATAGCTTAACACTCTAATTCACTATATATATATATATATATCTTATATCTTATTATATGGCTCCACCCCTTTCTGGTCGTCCATATTTAAAACTATAGTCTATGAATTAAAAATAAGAGAAAATTTACTATTTGGTCTCTCTTTCTTTACTAAGTTAACAATTTAATCCCTTATTTATTTTACATACATATTTGCGTGCCCGTTAGGACACGCAAA
>QANZ01008051.1:126477-144630 GCA_003254925.1 Chamaecrista fasciculata
AAAAAAAAAAAAAAGAAACGGAATATTTTTCTTTAAATAAAGGAACAATTTGAGATCTACCCTAAACATATGAGAATTTCAATTTATACATTGTTTATACCGTGTTTTTGAACTAAAATATTAATTCACATTATTTATATTTAAAGTTCCTTAATTTACAATATTTATAATTATATTTCTTATATTTATGTCTGGTATTTTTCTTTGCACAAAAAATTATTTGAGAGAAAATATAATTAAAAAAATTTACAACAAATATATAAAGAATTGTATATAATTTTTTTATATTTAATAAATTAAATTCGCTTCAAAATATCTTCATTCTATCAAAATTGACAAAAGACGACAATTTTGAAAAAGTGCTCAGTACTCACAGAATCCACCCTTCCAGCTAAGCAAGTCCTTCCATCATCTGCTTTGTGAAAAAAAGGTAAAAGTACTAATTTCATCCCCAAACTTTACATCAACTATCAATTTCATTCTCAATCTTTTTCTGCTGTCAATTTCATCCCTAATATTTTATATTTTTATCAATTTTATCCTTTCCTCTTATTTTATCCAAATATTAATAACAGAATCTACGTGACTAATAATATGTAATGTAAAATTAATGGAAAAAGAAATTTAAATATGAACTCAAATTGAAAAATATGATGCAACCAGTCGTTAATTTATTGAAAGAAATTAGTAAAAGGATAAAATTGACCAAAATGTAAAATGTTGGAGGTAAAATAGATCAAAAAATGATTAGGGATGAAATTGACAATTACTATAAAATTGGGGACGCAATTAGTACTTTTATCTAGAAAACAATAAAAAAAACCTTGTCCTTCCATCCATCATCACAAATGAAAATACTTTTGAAATATTAATATGAAAATAAATTTGATAATTCAATTAGTGTTATGCTGTAAAAAGGTAGGTAGCAAGCGCAAATCACTTTTTTACTTTGATTTAGACACAAATTTCAATATAATTCATTAAAATGGATTGCTTAGGCTGATGGGCTTTTCATAACAAAATCATTTCAATTAACATTTCTTTTTTGTGTGGAAGGCAATTCAATTCCCACCTAACCAACCTCACCACTTCATTTTGTCTCTTTGCTTTTATGCCCTTCACTCTAGTCAATGTAAATTAAAATCTCAAGTCAATGAAGCTTCATGCAACATTCATATTTAATATTTTTTAGCCTCCTTAAATTAACTAGTTTTTAGTAAAGAAATTAAAATAGCATCATACACCAAATTAATTAATCAAGTATAGATAATTTAAAATACTATGTTAGGTATTCCGTTAAACTACCGCCCATAGAAAAATGGTTTTGTGTATTTAAAAAAAAATAAAACACCAGTATACTTAAATTTTAATTTAAAAGACAATATTAAAATGCTGAAATTGTTATTTAATCACATATCTTATACAAAACTCTACATGCAGTTCAAACTTAAAAAGATTCCTTTCCTAAAAGGCATCTTTGGATATAAATGGAATTATTTACTAACTCAATTACACATTTTATTATCGAAACAGGTTGTAGTTGGGTCCCAAAGTTCTCATGTAATGTAAGATCTACTTGTATCTTTTTCTAAAGTGATTATTATTATAATTAAATAATTATATATTCATCATGCAAATACAAAAAAATGATGAACTATAGGAATTTCTGCTGTTTTGTCGTTTTTCTGTAAGCACATAATTTGAGGTCATAATTACATGAACTATATATGTACAAATCCCGTAATAATAAATTCACGAGTTTTTTTTTTCAAGAACTTGAATTTTATGATTTTACACATTAATCAATATGTTTAGTTGTAAATGTAAACAAAATTTCTTTAAAAAAAAAAAGTAAATGTAAACAAATTTTAAATTTGAGATTTGTAATTATTTTCATTAATTGATTTTATCAGTAAATTACTAATTTAATTCTTGAAAGATTATTGATTTAATAATTAAATTTTAAAAAAAATTAAAATATACAATTTAATTTCTAAAAATTTAAAAGAGTATACTTGTTAATTTTTTTTATGAATAATAGATAGACCGAATTAAAATTAATTGAGAAAAATATCATATAATAAAAAATATGCTTAGTTGTTAAAGGATTAAGATGTTATTGATACATTAATGATAAAATCAATTAAGATTGAGTTACACCTTAGGTTAAGAAATTTAGGTTCGAGTCATATTTATTAGGATAAATTTAAATTGTTCGCTCCCCAATTCAAATGAATTAATTTTCGCTTAAAGTATTACACATAGACCAAGGATAACATGGTATCATCCCACACTAATATAAATAGACTAGGGGCTTTGCGTGCGCAAATATGTATGTAAAATAAATAAGGGACTAAATTGTTAACTTAGTAAAGAAAAAGAGACCAAATAGTAAATTTTCTCTTATTTTTAATTTCATAGGCTATAATTTTAAACATGGACGACCAGAAAGGGGTGAAGCCATATAATATAAGATTTATAAATGGCAAAAGAAAAATAGATTTATCTACAAATTAGGGTATTAATTATTATTCATTCATTGTCACAGCTCAGAACTCAGAACCTTATCTGTAATTACAAAAAAGTTAGAGGGGCAAAAGGAAAATAATGAAAGAGTCGCGTCCGCCATTTTGGACGAAGGGAAGCGATATAGCGAATAGAAAAGAGAAGACACTATTGAGACTTTTTGACTTTGGCTTTAAATAACCAACCCTTTTTTCTTCTTCGTCTTCTTCTTCTTCTTTCCACATTCAAAGTATTCATTTCCTTGTATTCTTTCTCTCTCTAACTTCTCTTCTTCTTCATTCACTTCGCTGCCTGCTTCTGTATCAACTATCAAGAAGCGAATTAGTGCAATCGCAGAGTATCTGTACTAAAAGGTACCATTTCTCTTCACAAAACCCTGAATCTTCTTATCTGTTTTTCTGGGTTTTTTTTTTAACTTCCCAACGACGCCCTCGAATTTCTGGACTGGTCAACTTTGCGTCTTCCTGCAATTAAATGCACCCTGTAGTTATTAAAGGAACGTTTATTATATAACTTCAGTGTTTGTTAATTATATTTTCTGTTTGTTCATTATTTCACTTTTTTTTTTTTGTGTTTGAAAAAATCTCGGATAACATGCAGCAACTTGTTCATTGCCTCGTGGGGGTGAAGGGGGTCTCCAATCCCCATATCTTTTTTGAATTTTTATTCATCAATTCATAAAAAATGTCTATTCCCGTTCTGATTGAACATCTCTTCATCAGAAATGGACTAATCTGCTTTTTGGCATCCGTGTAATTTATGTCCCGTCAAAGACGGAACAGACTCTGAAAATATTTTCTTCGTATTGTAGTAATTTGTTGCATAATTACATGCATTTGTGAAGACTGACGAGACAGATCTTTAAAGTCTTAAACCTGAATAAGGCTAATTTGTGGTTTCAGAAAAGCATGAAAATATTTTTTTTTCTATTTTTGTTTGTAGAAAATCACTTGCTAGGTTATCTATATGATAATATGAATAAATCCTGTTTGTCATTTTAAATTGTGTTAAGGTTATGGGAGTTAAATTACAATGATTTGGAAGGAAAATGGATATGGAAGGGCTTATCTTTCTTCAAATTATTTCTATATTTGGTATGCTACTAAAAATTAGTGCAAAAGAATGAGGAAAGATGTTGAGTGCTGTTTTAGTATTTTGGTAATTCTTCTCCTGCTTAACGGGCCTTTAATGACCAACATTTATAATATAAATAAATATCACTGTATATTTCAATAGAAGATTCCTCCATTTTAGCACTTTAGGTTTCAATTAGATTTACGTGTAGTGTAGTCTATGATTTTTTTTTATATATATTAATTTTCTTCATAACACAAGCGTGAGATAACTAAGGAAATAGACAGCATTTCTCTTCCTCTCCCCCTTTTAATGTTATTCAATTTAATGTTATCCATGCTGTAAGGAGGGCAAGAATTCTGAAGTAAAAACTTCACTCTTATTGACACTACTACTTTACAATTGACATAATCCTATGATTTGATACCCCTTCAGTACAGAGTAGAGGATCATGGGCTGCTTTGGCTGTTGCAAAGGAAGTGATATCTATAATGATGGTGACAATAAATCCTTCATGCAAACCAGTGCTGCAGGTAATTTACTATCATCCATTTTTTTTTTCTCATTTTAAATGTGTTTGCTTTAAGATTTCATCTTGCACTTGTTGCTAATACTCCTTTTTAAGTGCTTTAAAAAGCTTTAAAGTTGTCATATGTTTTCTTCTCCACTCACACCTCATAATTCTGTTTATTTTTGTGATGCAGGGAACCCCGGTTATCCTAGAAGAGAAGCTACAACAACAACCACTCCGTCTACGACACATTTTCAACCCATCTCTGTCCCTTCCATTACAGTGGATGAATTAAGGTCTGTTACAGATAATTTTGGAACAAAATCTTTCATTGGAGAGGGTGCATATGGCAAAGTATATTATGCAGTACTGGGAAATGGCCGTGCTGTGGCTATTAAAAAGTTGGATTCTACTAAGCAACCAGAACAAGAATTCCTTGCCCAGGTTTGGTTCAAATGCTCCTTGTTACTGTTGTTCCATCTCATTTCATACTGGCTCAATTCTTATTCAGCACTTCTATAATTCATCAATTCCCTTGTATAGGTCTCCATTGTATCAAGGCTGAGGCATGAGAATGTAATTGAGCTTATTGGTTATTGTGTTGATGGTCCTCTTCGTGCTCTGGCCTATGAGTATGCTCCTAAAGGCTCACTTCATGATATTCTTCATGGTTAGTAAATTACAAATTACTATATCATTGCTCAATTAGAATGTCTAACTTATGCAAACACCTTCTCAAGCTTACTGGTCTTGTGACTAAGTAGTTAATATGGATTCAATATCTATGCTGCAACATGTAATTTGATCAAGACTTGTGTATATAGGACGCAAAGGTGAGAAGGGTGCACAGCCTGGTCCAGTTTTGTCATGGGTGCAAAGAGTTAAAATTGCTGTGGGAGCAGCTAAGGGGCTTGAATATCTACATGAAAAAGCAGAAACTCATATCATCCATCGCTATATCAAGTCTAGCAACATACTGCTTTTTGAAGACGATCTTTCAAAGATTGCTGATTTTGATTTGTCAAATCAAGCCCCCGATGAAGCAGCACGTGTCCATTCTACTCGTGTTCTTGGAACTTTTGGTTATTATGCTCCAGAGTAAGTTATTCCTGAATGTGTACAATATAGTTATAGAGGAATGTTAAATAACAAGAATCTCAGCTTTTCTGGATAGAAAAAATGTTTTAACCGTTTACTACAAAATACTGATTTAGCAGAAATGGAAAGAGACTTGTAATAACTGTGGCATTAACAAGTTGTTGGGTTTGACTTTTTGGATCACAGATTTGCAATGACTGGGGATCTTACTATAAAAAGTGATGTTTATAGCTTTGGAGTTGTATTGCTAGAACTCTTAACCGGTCGTAAACCTGTGGATCATACACTGCCACGAGGGCAGCAAAGCCTTGTGACTTGGGTATTCATTGCTACTTATTTCTTCTCTGTTACATAATTCATTTGGTGTGTCCATTTTGATCATTGAAATTGGCAAGTTTGCACAAGCTGATTCTTGCTTATGGGATTGTATTAGGCCACCCCAAAACTCAGTGAAGATAAGGTAAAGCAGTGTGTGGATGCCAGATTGAAGGATGACTACCCTCCAAAGGCAGTTGCAAAGGTAATTGGACTATATTTTTTAAGTTTGAATATTCTCCTTCGTAGCTCTTTTAGTTGATTTAATCATTGACATCCGCATCAATGTTGATCCTTCTTTCTGTAACACACTGTTAAGAATTTGCCTGGATACTTATCATTATGCTGTTAAAAGGCTTAATTGATTCATATACTAACTTTTTTTTCTTTTTGTGGGGTTATACTATGATATAGATGGCTGCTGTTGCTGCATTGTGTTTGCAATATGAAGCTGGATTAAGGCCAAATATGAGCATTGTAGTCAAAGCTTTACAACCTCTATTGAATCCTCGTTCTGTTCAGTCAAAGGAAAAGCACTGAAGCTGTAGAATTTCCAAGGGTGTGTAGTATGTAATATGTTGAGTGAATTGTATTGTCGCAACTGGCAAGTGTTACTAACTATACACTGTGATTGAGACGCCTATACTCAAAGCATTAATCATCTATTGCATTACCATATGAGTAATTTACAGAAATGTATGTTGCAAGACCCAAAAATAATCAAGTTATTGGGTTTAATTGCTTGATGAAATTTTTTTATTATTTATTTTTGCTGGGGTTCTGCAAATGACATAATATAAGAATTGTAATTAGTAATTACTATGTAAAAAGGTGTGGCAGATGGCTGTTATTCCTTCTTGTCCTTTTTATATTCTTTTGATTTTACTGATTTCCACAAAAAAACTAATGTACTTTCCTTATGCAATTGAAGCCTTGAAAATACAAAGCTGGTCATAAATGTTTAGATTAACTGTCAAATAGTCATTATGGTCCTCAAACTATGGGATAAATTTTTTTTGGTCATAAAATTATTTTTTATTCTGTTTTAGTTCTTGAAATGTCATTTTGTGCAGTTTTTGCTATTATTTTTAACCTAGACAATTAAGATAGACGATTTCTCTTTTATGTATGTTATAATAAGTGAGTTAGCAAAGAGAAAAAGAAAAATAATTCACTATTTCAAGCCCAAACTGGAATAAATGTGAAAATTTGAAGACAAATAAAACAAAATAATTTTAGGGTCAAAATAAAACTTACCCCATAGTTTGAGAACCAAAATGAAGCTTCAACCTAGATTAGCTAACTCCTGACACTATATGGTATATCCAACCCACATAAGTGGGAAAACGGAGACGCTTAATTAAATGGTATTGAACCCACACTTCCATGATTAATATTTTGTCATTACACAAGCACTGGATTGAAATTTAATTTCAGATTAATCTAGATAATAGAAGATAAAATCATTACAAAAGTTTATATACAAATGATATCAAACACATTTCAGTACAAAAGTTTATATACAAATGATATCAAACACATTTCAGTAAAATTCCCTTGAATTTAGATGTCTCTTGACTCAGACTTCAATCATAAACTAAAGCTCAAATTTCTTCACTTATCCATCATCTCCGTCAAGAGCAAAGCAAGGGCAGTTGGCTCATGCATCATGAATTCATGATCCTAATTAAGACCCCAAAAAATTGCATATATAACAAAAAGCAAAGAACTGTACACACCGCTAATGTACACACCACTAATGCCAGGGAGCTGTATAAATCCAAATTCAAACACAATAACCAACATTCTAACATCTAATAAAGCTATGCTATACCAAGAATTAAGAAATTAATGGGTATATATATATAACCCCTAAACCCCATGCCATTATATTCCTGCTTTCCATGTCTTGGATGTCAATTATTGTGGATGTCATCACAAGTTTATAGAAGCTCAAAAGAATGCAAAAATTCCCCATTCCAATGGGATCCTGAATCCCTGGTTGCCTCTATTTTTTCTGCCCCCTTCTGCCATTTGACCTATAATCTGGGTTGTGACTCATCTCTGTATCAGAACTTTCCTTCTGGGCCACCGCCTCGATCCCTCCTGTCTGACTCTTTCGCCGTCTTCGATCCTGAAATGCATATCATGATCAGAAACATAGAGTTTCAAACACTTCACTGAATCTAACTTTATAAGTGGATAAAGTTTGCCTTACAAGAAACCAGATGTAGTAGTAAAAAACTGGAAATTTAATGTGATTTGAAAGATGTAGAATCAGAAGTCGAACCTCTCGAGGGATAGGATACTCTTCTGATTCGAGCATGCGAACAACTTGACTCATCTTTGGTCTTTTCCCAGCATCCGGATCGACACACCTCAGAGCAGTCAGAAGGGCTCGTTTAAGGGCACTTGTTGATGGCCGAGTCTCAAGTTTCGGGTCCACCACCTCTTCCGATCGCCTACTTCCTACCATCATCTTGAGCCAATCAACCAAATTTACCTGTAAAGAGGATAGTCTCATCAGTGAAAAATTCTAAGAGAAATATAGATTATTGAAACAAAATAAGTTGCCAAGAACTCATATTCCCAAGCTACAAATGGAAGGCAAAGAGCCAAAGACTCGCCTCATCTGCTGGTCGGCCATAATCCACCGGATCTCTTCCAGTAATTGCTTCAAGGAGCAATACTCCAAAGCTATAAACATCACTCTTCTCATTTAGTATGCCAGAATTGGCATATTCTGGAGCAACATATCTGAAAAATGCAAAGTAAGCAGGAGAAGATTGCAGTTAGTAAGCTTTAGATAGTTGTAAATTCACTGCTTATGTTGAGAACCTAAGGATCCAAAAGGCAATGCATTTTCAGATTGTACTATAAGCATGGGAGTACAATGAAGAGGAAAACTGAACCCCAAAATTTACTTATTTATATTCTCAATCAGCAGCATAGAAAAAGGAAAATATAGAAAAGAAAAGCAAACAAACAAACAAAATGAGCATTATTGATTATATTTTCGGTTCAAACAGAAACCTAAATTTGCGGACAATACTCCTAATTGGATTGCATAAGCAGATAACAGCTTACCCGAAAGTACCCATTACTCTTGTTGTAATATGACTTTTCCCGGCACCCAGCAACTTAGCCAGCCCAAAGTCAGATATTTTGGCATTGAAGTCATCATCAATTAGAATATTGCTTGACTTTATGTCGCGATGTACAACCTTGGGCTCAATTGCTTCATGTAAGTATGCCAGCCTGCAATATATAATGCCATATTAGGGAAAACAAACTCTGGAAAATGTAGTACATTAATTATAGGGATAAAAGATCTCGTGAACATACGCTTTAGCTGTACCAAGGAGAATTTTCAACCGGGCATCCCAAGTAAGATATCCATGCTTCTGCATGGCTCCATGAAGCCATTGCTCTAGATTGCCATTGTTAACATACTCATATACCAACAACCTGAAATTCAAAAGGCATTCACTATCAACGATATAAATGAAAAATCATACAAGCTAGTACTCAGAAATAAGCAGTAAGCACATGCATTTTGATATAAGCCCACTATGGTAGGTAATAAATGGGACTCAAATGAAGATGAAATCATAAACAAATAATCACAAACACACAGAACTGCAAACACAAAAATGTTATTGCCCATAAAGCCAAAATAAAGTGCAGAAAGACAAACAATACAGTACCTGTGAGTGCCTTCGATGCAATACCCAAGAAGTCGAACCAAGTTCTTGTGCCGCACGTGACCAATGGCCTCAACCTCCACCCTAAATTCCTTTTCAGCTTGTCCTCTGCAAGATGTATATCAATGCTAATTAGACAAACTTGTTGAAATGGAGACATCATAATGAAACACTAAGAAAGGTATTCAATGAACCTAGTTCGAACTTGAAATCAAATTCAAAGATTTCAATGCAACTAAACAAGCTCCTGCTAACTTACACATTATTGAGAATCTTCTTAACAGCCACAGGATTCCCATTGATTAGTTGACCTTGATAAACAATTCCATATCCACCTTCCCCGATGACATTATCCTTTGAAAACCTGTTTGTCGCAAGTTCTAGGTCCCTCAATGTGAACCAGTGACCCCAGCCAAGTTGAGAGAACTCGGGCAGATCGGACAAGGAGGATGGCGTTATAGGATGCAAAGAAGACCGGTAAGAAGAAATGGTCTTAGCACCGCTCTCATCACCAGACTGAGAGCCAGCGCCTTCTTTCTCCAAATGATTAAAGGAGCCTGATTGACTACCATTATGACTATCCCCATTCTTTATTGGGTTCACAACCTTCACATACTCCTTGTCATTAAATTTGTCATTCAAATTTACAAAAGCACCATTCTGCATATAGTTATTTGCTGAAACTTGATCAACTCTAATCTCTTTGATCTCCTCCGAAACTGATACCATATGGCTGAGGGGAATCATGCCGTTGCTGATTTTTCGAGATTTCTTTCGCAATGTAAGACATATCGATAGCACCAGAAGAATTATTATAATGAAAAATCCAACAGTTATTCCCATTAATTCCCACACTTTTAAACCAAAAACAGAAGTTTTCTGGGATAACCCTGAATTCAGACCAGATGCCATTTTGCTGTGCCAAAAATCTGCAGAAGTTGGTGTCAAAATATGAGAAAGAAATTCCAAGCAATATCCAGCAAAGTAACTTGCAAAATAAAGCATTTGCCATTAGACAACACAAATTCTTGCTCTGAACTCCTAACACACTCAAAACCAGGTTCAAATTACACTGCAATGAACTCAAAATTTTAGCAATAATATAATTTGTCTGCTTTTCTTTTCATATAGAAGCAGATGGAAATCGCCCACTTCATAGAAGTACTTTCCCCCAAACATAAGTGCAAGGAGAAAGAAAACTAAACGTAGAGACACACTTCTTAATTCTTATATCTCAGACAAAATCAAGCACATAAGAGATTCACAACAGTTCGATTTCAATCTACATAGCATGAAACCGCAAGAAAGAAAAAAATGCGAGAAAGACTGAAACTTCATTTACTTTGTAAACGAGAAAGAGAAAAAAAGGAATCAGCCGAAAAAAACCTTCAACACTGACTGATATGGAAAGTCTCAAATCAATACCTAAAAATATTTCTGCTCTGCTCGTTTTTCAGACTCCGAAGCAACTTTAGCTACTAGATCTCTCAAAGACCTATAAATCCGTTGGATGTGAAGCCATTAGCGAATGAAGGCCTAGTTCAACCCCATTGTCATATTCTTCAGTCCAACGAGTTTTTCCTCGATGGGTTATCTCAAAAGCACAAATGGGTCCTCGAATCCAATCTGAAATAGCAAAATGGAGCTAATTTCCTTCACAGAGCACTGTTGTACAAGCTGTGAAGTTGGAGGGAAATTGAGAGCGTGAAATTCTGAGAAGAAGAAGAAGCAATGGTGGGGCTTATTATAAGAAGAAGAAGAAGAAGGGATGGAATTATCAGGAGTAGGTAACGAGAAGCGACATGGCTCAAAATTCACATAAACATAAACATACAGTAAAAGAGAAGCATGAATAAAAATTAAGACTTTTTTTATTTTGCTGTTTCTTCAAATTTGTTATTTGTTCCCTCCGCTCACACCCACTAACTTTTTTCTCTACCGTCTCTTTCCGCGCCTTGTCATCCCTTCTTTTTTGTTTTCTTTGGTATTATATTATAGGCCAAAGTGCAAATTTGGTCCTATAACTTTTCTGCAGTTCCCAAATCAGTCCTATAACTTTTTTTGTCTCGAATTTGGTCCTGTAACTTTGCTCCAATTCCGAAATCAGTCTTATAACTTTTTTTGTCTCGTATTTGGTCCTGTATCTTTGCTTCAGGTCCCAAATCAGTCCTATATCTTTTTTTTATCTCAGTTTTGGTCCCATATGTTTTGAAAACCTCCCACCGTTAGTCATCCGTCTATTTTAAATTACAGTTTAGTCTTGAAAACTTCAAGTCCCTTTCACTTTAGTCCTTGACTATCAAAATGAAAGTGAAAGAGCATCCCTGAAGATTCACAAACCTTATATCTTGGTCCCTAATACATGTTTTCTTCATGAAATGGAATAGAAATGTAAAAACAACACAAATTAAAACAAATGATAGAGGGACCAAAACTAAAAACACAGAAAATTTAAAACCCATTGGATCATCAATTGAGGCAAAAACATACAATTACCTTCCTTAGTTAATAAACCCTTAGTCCCAAAGTTAGGATCATCAATCAATTTCAAATAGGTATGCAATTATCATTAATCCTTGTAAAAATACCATTTCCACGTGTTCTATTCATTATTGTAATTAGCCTTTTTTTTTTTAATTTCTGTAAATATTGGCCTATCATATTGATATAGGTGATAGCTTTTTCAGTTTTCCAGTGGGTTTTAAATTTTCTACATTTTCAGTTTTGGTCCCTCTGTCATTTGCTTTAATTTGTGTTGTTTTTGCATTTCTATTCCATTTCATGAAGAATTCATGGATTAGGGATCAAGATGTAAGGTTTGAAAATCTTCAGGGATGCTCTTTCATTTTGATAGTCAGGGACTAAAGTGAAAGGGACTTGAAGTTTTCAGGATTAAGCTGTAATTTAAATTAGACAGAGGACTAACGGTGAGAGGTTTTCAAAATATATGGGACCAAAACTGAGATAAAAAAAAGATATAGGACTGATTTGGGAACTGGAGCAAAGATACAGGACCAAATACGAGACAAAAAAAAGTTATAGGACTGATTTGGGAACTGGAGCAAAGTTACAGAACCAAATTCGAGAAAAAAAAAGTTATAGGACTGATTTGGGAACTACAGCAAAGTTACAGGACCAAATTTGCACTTTAGCCTATATTATATTATACTGTATTATATTATATTATATCATTATTATTATTATTTATTATTTGTTTAGAAGGTGACAAATAGAAGAAGCTTCACACTTAGATCACATTTGACGTGCCAAGAATAAGACAACAAGTATGCAAAACAACAACAACAATAATAATAAGACCAAAGTCTTATTTTGGTCCTCTAGTTATGCTCAGTGTTTTAAATTGGTCTCCCAGTTATTTTTCGTTCCATATGGTCCCCCAGTTATGCAAAATTTGACAAAGTTGGTCCCTCTAACAGTTTCCATCCATTTTTCCGTTAAAAAAAAGACAAAATTGATTTTTAACTCCTAAAAGTTTAATTTTTTTTGCATCAAGGATCTTTTTCTCTATAATAGGACCAAAATGTAAAAATAATAAATAACTTGGGAAGGAATGAGATGGCTTGTGTGACCAATTTTGTCCTATTATAGAGAAAAAGGTCCTTGATGCAAAAAATTTAAACTTTTAGGAATTAAAAATCAATTTTGTCTTTTTTTTTAACGGAAAAATGGATGGAAACTGTTAGAGTGACAAACTTTGTCAAATTTGGCATAACTAGGGGACCAATATAGAACGAAAAATAACTGGAGGACCAATTTGGAACACTGAACATAACTGGGGGACCAAAATAAGACTTTAGCCTAATAATAATTACTTGGACAAAATAACATACACATTTAGATTAATAGTAAATAAACACCTAATTTGGCCAAAAAATTAAATAAACACCTAAATTTAGTTTTGTAATTTGCATCTCATGAATTGGTATTTTTTTAATTAATGACTTTATAAGTATTTTAAGGAAAAAAAAATCGACTATTCAGTATTCAAGTGATGTATTTTTTTGAAAATAAGTTATATAAATAAATCCAAACTTTTGTCGCAAGCAGGTCGCCTGACGCTTGCTTCTTCAGTTCTGCAGAGTCTTCCCATTTATCAAATGTCGGTGTTTCAATTCCCTAAATATATTGCCCAGAAATTCGACTCAGTCACAGCTAATTTCTTTTGGGGTTTCAGGGGAGACAGGCCGGCTATGCATCTCTCTGCCTACTCCAACCTTTGTAAACCTAAGTTCTTTGGTGGCCTCGGGCTGAGAAGATTTGGTCTTACCAACCGTGCTCTATTGGCAAAACAACTTTGGAATGTTTTTAATAAGCCGTCCTCTCTATTAGGACAGTGGATTGTTGGTAAGTATTTTCGAGGATCTTTGCATAATAATATGGTTTCTACTTCGCAGCTTTCTAGGGTTTGGAAAGGCATTGCTGCTAATCAGTCAGTCATTTTTGACCATCTCTGTTGGAGGGTTGACTCTAGAGCTAGTATCCCTTTGGACTCTAAGTTCTGGTGGTACCCACTACCTTCTAAACCGCCTGACATTCAGTTTGTGGCTGATCTTAGACTTTCCCCTTCAGGAGATTGGGACCCACACAAGGTTCGCCAATCATTTGACCCTGTGGTTGCCAATCAGATTTTGAATACTCCTCTCTCTTATTTTGAGACTCCGGAAAAACTATTATGGTCGAACTCTCCTAATGGGTCTTATTCAGTGGCTTCTGGCTACTCCTGGCTACTCTCGAATCAAGTAGTCTTGACGTCCAATTGGAACTCTGATCTCCGATGGGATGCCTTCTGGAAAATTAAAGTTCCTACTAAGGTTTTGGTCTTCATTTGGAAATTGTATCATGATGGTCTTCCAACAATACGCACACTTCAGTTCCATCACCTTCAGATTCAGGGATGCTGTATCTTCTGCAACCATCATATTGAAGATACTGACCATCTGTTTATGGGATGCTGCTTCTCCCGTGCAGTCTGGTTCGGTGCCTTACCACAGGCATTGGCTGGTATGTCTCAGTCTGGCTCTATCAAACGGTGGTTGTGTCTTCTTGTGGAGCTCTCCGCAAATCCTGCCAATTATAATGCTTCCTGGGTTGGACTGGCCTTGTATGCGCTCTACTCCATTTGGTTGTCTAGGAACAAGTGCATCTATGATGGTATCAAGCCAGGCCCGCTCTCTGTCATTCATTCACAGTATTAAAGCTTTTGATCTCGCAAATTCTAAGGCTTCACAAGACAATCAACAGGCCCTCAGTACCTACCGCCGTCGTCTTCCTAAGCATCCCTAGCTGGTTTATACTACTTTCTCCAATTCTGGCCCTGCAATCCTGATGCTGCTCTATAAAGTTAGAAGGATCCTTTCTGTTTACTCTCTTATCTTTTTACATGATCGCCTCCTTTTTGTAGGGAAGAAGTCTAACACTAGTAGCCTGGATCGCCATGTTTTTGTCTTTTCTGTGATTAGAGATATTGCCTTGGCCCATCGGGCATCTTTTGATTCACAGGTTACAATTGTTGCGGACAGACCAGGTTTTCTCCAGGCTTTGGAGAATCCCTCTGGTGCTCGCCCTATGCTACAACCTCTTTTGTTGGATTTGCTGAAGATCTTCACTTATGGTTGCACCATTAAGCGGCATGAGCTAACACACAAGGACTTCTATCATCATTTTGCTACTAAAGCACCTCATGTAGGTTTAGACTTCGCTATTACTTTTTAACTTTCTGTTTGTACTCATCAAAGAAAAAAAACAAAAATACCACTTGATAATATCTCGTGAATTGTGAATGACCGTTGAATGAAATTCACAAAATGCGCTATCACATGATGCTAAAGTCTAAACATTGATGTCACATTTAATTCAAGCTTTAATTTTTTTATTTTAGAAAAATGTTCCCAAAATACCATTTAAATTACGAGATAAATAATTCCTTTTCATACTTAAAAAATGCTTTTTTTCAAATGTTAATGATGCTTTTCAAATGTCAAATGTCGTGATTGATGTTTCCGTTTATAATTCAACCATCAAAATTAGAAGATTAAGAAAAAATTAACCTTTGATCACATTATTACTACTTTACTATAGACAGGTAATCTGTATGATCTTGAATAAATGCTAATGTAAAGATTAGGGAAATGGACAAGTTGAAGCTTGAAACATTAAATGAACATAGACTTCACAGCTCAATGAATTAGCCCAAAGTAATCTTTTCGCAAATTTTCATGCATACCCTTAATTAGTTTTTATTAATTAAATGAATTAATTACTAATACATCAATGTTAAATGCAATCCCTAGGAATGCATTGCTTCACATTTCAGTCACCCTGAGAGTTTTTTATTTTTCTTAAAGGGTTTTTTGTTTATTAAGTTTTCGTCTTATTTTATTTCATGAAAAATAATCATATGTATTTTTTTTATCCCTAATATTTTTACTATATATCACTTTTTTAAATAGGCAAAATACCCTTTCGTGCCCTTAACGTTTGCGGTGATTTTCAGTTATGCCCCTAACGTTTCATTTGTGTCAGTTGTGCCCCCAATGTGAAACGTTAGTTTCAATTATGCCCCCAATTTCAATCATCCACAAAAAAAACACCATTTTCGCACGATTTGAGCTCGGTTTTGATCAGATTTCATATGGCTACTCATTTTCGACTCCTAAGGATCATTTTGCACATGGAAATTTTGAGAAAAATGCTTCGTTTTGCTGCATTTCGTTTTGGTCCTTTTTGGGGTTCATCGGGTCCGATTTTCTTCGGATTTGGGGCTATTTTAAACTTAATCTTTGAAATTGATCCAAGGAATCAAGTTTGTGATGTCCAAAAATTAAAACCCATATGAAATCTGATCAAAATCGAGCTCAAATCGTGCAAAAATGGTGTTTGTTTTTGTGGATGATTGAAATTGGAGGCATAATTGAAACTAACGTTTCACATTAGGGGCACAACTGACACAAATGAAACGTTAGGGGCATAACTGAAAATCACAGCAAACGTTAGGGGCACGAAATGGTGTTTTGCCTTTTAAATATTACTCTTTATATATATTTTGTTTAACTGCCAAAAGATTAATGTGTTATTTGTGCTTATTCTGTAAATAAGAGATTATACTAAATAATGATTTACAAGCATATCGATACCCAGTTAACATCATGACTTGAATTAGCTTTATTAATCAATATTAATTATTTTTTGTGTGCTTTTATAGTTGTATATATATATATATATATATATATGAAAAACTAATAAGAAATACGCAACAATAAAGACTCAAAGAACCAAACACAGTGATTAGTAAAACTAATATATATAGTGATCACTTTCATTATTTGCGAGATTCTCTCATTATGTAGACAATCAAATTCATTCAATATTTTATAAACTCTAATATTAATTAAACATAGTAGGAACTTTACAGAGAACTTCTTCTATGATTTTCTTTTTTGGGTAAGAGATTTTTTTTTTCTTTGTTTATTCTTTTGCATATATCTTACCTGAGTCCTCTTAGAACTAGATAAGTGGTCAACCAACTTTATGTTCTTGGTTAGTGGTAAACTTATTAATTAGTGCAATCTCTTTAATCTGTTTGTTAAAAACTCTTCTATCTGTGTTTAATTTAAATGCTTGGTATACATTTTTTTTTTGACATGTTATTATCATCACTAAAACAATGAAAGATGATGATAAGATAATTAAATAGAGCTGGGTGGTTAGTTGCCCCTCTCATAATTAAACACCTTTAATCCTCTAAAGTTTGTTAAAGCGTGAGAGATCTTTAATTTTAGATATATTTATTAAATGAAGAATCTCAATGTGAATTACATTTTTAAAAAAAGTGTTTCGTATCGGTTTAAGTGGCTTTTTTTTTTGGATTTTGATCATCCTCTAGTTATTTTTAAAGAACTTAACAGTTAATTACATCGATAAATTTAATTAATGGAAATTAAATTCTTTTGTTTCTTGCTTGTATATGCATTATTCATATATACATGTATATATATATAAGACTTGATAATATATAGACCAATGATTAGAAGACCCAAATGATAAATGATATCCTAGGTCCAGCATGTCGATCACTGGTCCACAAGGAGTCTTGCAAGGGCAAGAACGCCCTATGAGGCCAAGAGTGCCCAAAGAAGCGTGGACGCCACCGGGGCAAAAGACCGTAAGGAATCAGGAAACATTCCATAATCAATCAGAAACCAATCAATGATCAATTTAGATCCACAATCAATCAAGACAATCATCTAGAGAGATCATACTCACGGATTCTGCCTTGAATGGTCATCACCATCAAGGCGTCTTGCACAAATAAGGAAGTAACGTAGGAGCTAAGTATCATAATCAGATCAGCCAAAGATCACAATCAGATATGAGAGCATTAATGGCAGGATCACGCCAGATTGCTCTTCACTATTATAAAAAGGTCAGACCTCCACCGGCTAAGGTGGACCACCCTGTGTATTCATTGACTTACAGGTAACCTTCAGCTCAGAGTTTCATCTGAACCAGGTAATAATCTCCGACCAGAGCTTAGTTCATCAAGACTTTTGGGTGCAATATTATTATTCTATAATAACCATTGACTAAATCAAAGTGACAATTGAGAGATGAAGCATTTTCAAATTATATCAATATTTTTTCTTTAGCAGACCATATATATATATAACCAATCTGATTAAGCTAGATGATATGTATTATTAATTAATTAATGACATTTAATCAATAACAACCACATATATATGGTCCTTATACATATATAATTGTACTGCCCATTATTAATGCTGATTGAAACCCTAAACTGTTTTATATGTTAATTACTTGGATGCACGCAATATCATTTGACTTTATGTCTTTCATTATTTGTAAATTCTGCAACCCATAATTGTGTATATATATATATATATA
>QANZ01008051.1:144656-167649 GCA_003254925.1 Chamaecrista fasciculata
TATATATATATATATATATATATATTATAGAGACACACATACATATTTTAGAGAGACATTAATTAATTAGTTAGAACACTATCATTTAGATAAGATAAACAAATGAAGACTTCGTCTTCTGCCGACACTTCCAGATATAAATCTTTCAAGAAAGTAAAGCCACATTCAACTCGTCAACCATATATAATATATTGTATATTGTATATATATGTGTGTGTTTGCTTATATATACATATACAAAAATACACACACACGTATATGTTTGGTTATTTGGGTTTTAACTTTTATCGGAACAAGTCGTGCGAATCAGAAGTAACTAGAATTAGATACACAAAAACACAAAAAAAGGGAGTTATTTAATTACTATAATATAATATTCACCATATTCGTTTATTTAATTACACCTAACTAAAAGAAAAAGAAAAAGAGTACATTAAAGGTTTGATATATATTCTTGCCTTGTCCTTGACCCTGAATTATAAAGGGGACGTCTTTCACATCTTATGGGACCCAAAAACACTAGATGAAGTAAAATACATGCTTATTAATTATATTAATTATCAAGGAATTCCACGTGTTAATTTAACTATATAGTAGTACATAAAATAAGGTAAAGTCTCACACGTTTAGACCTAACAGTCATGAAATCTTGAAAGCAAATTAACCCCATATATCGTTATTGAAGATTCCATGATGAAAACATGTACCTATGCCATATGTCACAAAAACTTAATAACGCGCAGATCATAATTAGTTCTAGGGTAAATTACATAAAAGGATGATGTGGTTTGATCGATTTTCAAATATGGTCCATGTAGTTTAAAAAGTGTCAAATAGGGTCACTGTAGTTTTGCTACATTAACAAAAAAAAGTTCTGAGGTATATTTCCGTTCAAAATTTGACGAAAATTTTGGCTAAAATACTATTTTAAGACCCAAACTATTAATTTTTATGCGTTTGACTCCCTATTTGTATGAGAGAAGGACTTTGACACAAAAAAAAAAAGTTTCATAGTATTAGTTAGGATCTTAAAATAATATTTTAGCTAAGATTTTCGTCAAATTTCATATAAATAAAGAGTCAAACGCATAAAAATTAATAGTTAGAGTCTTAAAATAGTATATTAACTAAGATTTCCGTCAAATTTTGGACGAAAATATACCTCAGGACCCTTTTTGTTGACGGAGTAAACCACAGAGACCCTATTTGACACTTTTTAAACCACAGACACCTTACATGAAAATGGGTCAAACTATAGGGCCCTTTTGTATAATTTACCCTTAATTTTATGTTGTGTTTTATATATTGAAATTATATATTAATGAGTATTGAGTTTAGCAGGAAAAATTAGAATCTCTTACAATATAGTCAACCTACCTTCAAATATCCCACAGTACTAGTGTTTAATAGTTTTTTAAATAGGATCTTGTTTTATTGTGAGTATCAAATTTGATTTTGTTTAACTTTTGTCATTATCTTTGAGTTAAATACCTTACGATTTCTATTATATTTCTATTATATATATATCATAATAAATAAGTTGACAAAATAACTACGTTTTAGACCAAATGTAGATTTAAAGATCAAAACGAAATTCACAAAGTGATTTGATGACTAAAATAAGGTTTTGAAAAAAAAATTGATAATGCTTATTGTATTAACAAAATGGGTGATATATAATATATAATTTAGTTCAATAAACAAAAATAAAAACATGCTCTCAATGTATCACAAAGAATGGTTGATGTTTGGGAGAGAAGCCTTAAGGCTGGAATTTGTTGCTGGTGGGATATCAAAACCCTTGATGTGCCTTTTCCACTTGAAACATTTTCCAACATTATTAATTATTTTATTTATTTATTATATAAACTAATCCACATTTATTATATGGATATATTTCATTCTCTTGGCTAGCTAGTTGTTGAAATTGCTTTGTCTTTTCAGGTTACAACGTACTTGTCAAACTAATCTCTCATTTATTTTAATATTTAACATGTACGTGTCCCAATTTAATAATCTATATAATGATCAAATACAAGGTCACAATCTTTTGATCTCTAATATTTATCTTAAATTCTATTTTAGTCCTTATTCTATTTTAATCTTTAATGTTTCTCGAATGCTCTATTTTATAATCCTTAATAATTTTCACGATTTCATCTCTAACTACTGAATACAATCATATTATTTCGCTTAAAGTCCAATTGGAATGGTTGACAAATAAGATCCAATTAAACTTGAAATTGGGCCCAAAAGTGGGTTGGTCGTCATTTCATGAAGTTGGTTATATCTTTCCGATTTCAAGTACAGTTGCAACAAAATCAGAGTTAGTATAGGTTACTTTTGATGAGTTATTTATTTGTCCAGATGGAATTGTCAACAAACAAGGTCAAATAGTATTACTTAATTTGAAAGTGAGTTTGATCAAAATACCAATACTAGCTAACTTTCAAAGTATTATTTGATTTTGTTAGTCCTAACTAGACAAAGAAATGACTCGTTAAAAGTAATATATAACTTAAAATGAGAGGGATATGACCAACTTCATTAAGCAAACGACCCACTTTCGTGCTTGGTTTTAGGCCCGATTTGAAATTGTTTACCGATGGTCTTAACTGAGTAGAGAATGAACATGCTAAGAGAAATTGATGACTCCAATTTAGTTGTATATTTTGACTTGAAACATTAGAAATATATCCATATTTAGTATTTAAGAACTAAAACAAAACTTTTTAAAAAATATTAAGGATCAGAATAGAGCAGAAAAAAATATTAGGCAGCAAAATATAATTTAGGATAAATATTAAGAATTAAAATGAGATTTGGACCTAAGTATAAATAAAGACATCAATGTACGAGTAGTTGGATAAAATCTTTCAACATGACGAATCATTTAGAGGTAAGACCGATTCAGGTATTCATCAAGCTGTTAGCTCGGGACCAAAATTATTATTATTATTATTATTATTATTATTATTATTATTATTATTATTATTATTATTATTATTATTATTATTATTATTATATAATTGATGATTTGGTAAATTAAAAAATAGCAAAATTTTATTAATTTATAATGACTGCGTGTCTTGTTGGTTTTATAAATATAAATATTCCTCTATTCAAATATACGTTAATTATATTAATTTTTCATTGTATTTTACACGTAGTTGTTAGTTTACTTTGAGTAGAAAATATAGAGTTCTGTGCATGGTTTTTGTGTTATAAATTAATTTAGTGATAATTGAACGAAGTAGGTATATATTTAGAAAGATGTTGACCTTATATAATTTCATACCTACTCATGGTAGGCATATATATACATACAGATTGGAAGTTTCTCAGAAGTACAAGTTTAAATGATGGAGCATGTCTTATTGTCGTTTTTTTATTTTAATTATTCCCATCTTCCAATATATATAAATATGTACGAATAATTCAATTCAAAACATTATATGTTTTTGCATACACAAATAAAGAGCTGTTGTTATTTTTCTTTTATTTTGTAGTGGTTGCTTGTTTTTCTGTCAATGATTATAAATATAGGATACTATATTAAACACGAAATCTGTCGGTAGGTTAATAGATTAGAAGCATACATATGAAAAAAAAAGGATTAAGCAAAAATAATTAATTATTACGTGCATGTATATAGTCTACATGACTACATATATGAGCTAGCTTATGCAGGTTGGAAGTATGTCAATCAAAAATTAAAAATTAGATTTTGTCTAATTGTTAAAGCTTCGAATAATATGTAATATATATTATTTTCATATTGTAAACATATAATAATAGGTATAACTGTTTCTATAATTCTCCCTTTATTTTCTGGTGGCAACAAGAAATACTATAAACACAAATCCAACAACGACAAGTTAAATAAATACATACAGCATTTGCATATGACATCTACAGACAAAATTGGATCTCTGTATATTCTAGATAGCTAGAATATTCTCAAAATACATTATTTTAGATCCTCATAGTAATCAAGCTTTCATTTTTTATTCTTGTATGTTTAAAATTCGTGAAAATCAATAAAGGAATATAATTTTTTTGGATGTAAAAATACATTGGGTCAAACAGGCCTCAAGCAATTGAAGATAAAATGGCAGAAATAAAATCTGGTTAAAGCCAGATAGAAAACAAAGTGGGCCCTGATTGGGCCTGTTTGTCTCAACTTTTGGGCCTTCTTGTTATCGAAAGACCAAAAACGAAAAATTGAAAGCCAGATTGGGCCTTTTATGGTCAGCCCATTCTTGAATGTAATGGGGGCTTATTCAGTTGCTCTTTTAATTAAATGGTCATGAAAGTAAAATTTTTTTTTTGGACTCATAGTGTTTCTGTGATGATGCATTTTGTGCATTGTAGAGAGAGAAAGAAAGAGTTAGAGAGAGAAGATATTAGTTGGACCCACACTTCTCTCTCTAACTTTTCCATTCTCTCTCTAAACTATATGAAATACACAAAAATATACACTGACTTTCGGTAAGAAAATTAGTTATTTTTAATCAACAATGGACACCTGATTTTTTTTTTCAAAAAAATCCATGGCCATTAATATTAAATGATATATTCATGTTACTTCATTTATTCGAATGGTAAGAGTATTGTAATATTGTTGAACCATTTTGGCACATCAATCAAAATTATGTTAAAGATGATGAGTGTACGTTAGGTACAAAAATTAAATTAATTCTCACTTTAAGGTTATACTCTCTCAATCTCTCATGATAATATTTTTTAAGAAATAAATGGAGATGACTTTTTTTTTTTTAGAAAATTTATTATTTGGTTCTTAAAATATTTTAATTATTAATTATTTGATCCTTAGTAACAATTTAGCCTTTGAATTTAAACTGATTTTATATTTATTATTAATTGAATTTGTACTAAATTAATATTTTTTAGTCATTAGATTTGTATTCAATTTTTATTTTTTTTAGTACCTGAATTTGACACATGAACAAAATCTTTTGCGAATGTAATAATTCAAGAAATAAGTTATATATTTTGATCATTCAAGAACTGACTAGTTGACTTGTTACAAATTCATGTATAAATAATGCTTATTATTGAACAAATCTATAACAAATATATAATAACTTTTATATAATTTATCTCCTTCTTTGTAGTCTCTTTATTTCATTTCTGAAGAAAATATTTTCTTTCACAAAACTTTCATTATTGAACTGTTTTTCAACAATTTCTTATGAACACCTAAAATTACAAAGTGTGACTCTTAACAACCTATGAATTTCTCTATCAACAGAGACTGAAACCAAAAAAAAAAAAANAAAAGTCCAAGAATGCCACACATCACACCCAATAGGGTCCATTTCACCATTATTTATTTATCAGTGTCAGTCAACTCAGATTTTAACAGGGCCATCATTTAATATAAGGAGGATTTTTATTTATGTTATTTCATTCTTGAAGGTATTTATCTATTATTGAAAATACTAAATTAAAAGATGTCATCTTATTAGACATTATACAAAAGAAGAATGACAACAAGGGTAAGGATGAAATTTGAATTGAAAACTTGCAAAAGAGAAAACAATAATTAGAATAAATCATGAAAAAAAAAGGTTTCATATGTCTTATTTTTAATGACAAAGACAATAGGAACATAAATTATATAATTTTGATTAAAAAATGCAATGAATTGTTTTATATGTTTTAAATTTGTTTGATATTATTAATAAAAAAAATTAAAATACAGTTTAAACTTTGAAGAATTATTTTTAATCTAAGTCAAAATATTTATAATCAGTAAAAAAATAATTAATTCTCTCATCATAAGTTCTTTATTAAAGGATAAACGATTCATCCTATAATATTTTTATGTTAAAAATGAGAAGAGTTTATTACAATTTGGAAGACAAAAATTATTATTATTATTTTTTAAATAAGGGTGTAAATAACTCAAATGAAATCCTCTTGCCTATTTATTTCTCAGCGCGTCCTCTTGTTTTAAATTACAGCAAAAATAACATTTTTTATCCATTTAAAGAAAATAAAAAAAGTAAGGCCAAAACCTCAATTTGGTCCTTAATATTTTATTTATTTTATATTAGTTTTATATATTTTTATAATTTTTCAAATTGGTCCAAAAAATACTAAATATGATTTTAATATGCTCGAAGCAATGCATTTAGAGCTACGAGATTCTTTTGACAAGTACTTTAAGACCATTAACAAATAAGGTCCAATCGAATATTTAAAATAAATAAAATTGATCATATCTCTCTCCGTCTCTCGTTTCAAGTCAGTAACAAATTTAAAATTATGTGTTACCTTTTGAAGAGTTTTTTTCCATGTCCAATTGACATAGTTAGCAAATGAGATCAAATTGCATCTCGAAAGTAAGATTGAGACGAATTTGAGAAATTATAGAAATATGTAGGACCAATCTAAAATTAATTAAACATAAGGGACTAATTTGAGGTTTTGGCGAAAAAATAAAGAGTAAGCAGAAGATTTGTTTCCTCTGCGTTTAGTCTGCTACCTCACACTAAAAATGCACATGCTACGAGAAGAGAAACAGAAGAAGCTCTCTCTCTCTCTCATTCATTAATCGCTTCTTCTTCTAAAGTTTCAATTTTGTCACATAAATCACAATTTGCTCATACCAACTCTTTCAGCTTTCTTGCGATCTCTAACCACTCTTTCTTCTTTACCCTCTTTTCTTGTTTCCTTTTCATTTTTCACACTATTCTCGATTTGGATCTCGCCGCTTCGTCTTTTTTTTTTTTTTTTGTTCCCGTTGGCGCCACAGATCCGATCAGACNTTTTTTGGTTCCCGTTGGCGCCACAGATCCGATCAGACTCTCCATTGTTCTAGGTATTTATCCCTTCACTTTCATCTCTCTTTTGTGAATCTGGCTCTTCAACTACTATTTCTGTCTTTATGGGTTGGTTGCGACATCGATTTCAGTTTGTTTTGATTCCTCCGATTCTCGTTTACTAGCAGGTGTCGCTGTTTCGGGAAATGCCTAAATCTTTTATGCAATTGCGAAGATATCCACTTTGTTTCAGGGGTTGAATCCTCCTTCTGGGTTTAAAGAACCTCAGTGAGCTTCTTATCTTGGAGTGTAGTGTATCTGCTTTTGGGTTCAATTCTGCAGTATCAGATGCTATAGACGGCTGAGGTTTTTTCTTTCTTTGGCATTTTTGGGGGGTCATTGTTTGAAACCCAAAGCAAGGCAAAATGATGAATAAAACGCTTTTCCTCACTTATCTTTACCTGCTTATTTACATATTGCTTTCCTCAGCAGTCATATTGTACAACAAGGTAGACACCCCATCTTTCTCTTGTATCTTTTTCATTGGATTTCTTTTCCCTACGTTTATGCGGAAGCATGAAGGGTTTTTATTTTTTGTTTCTTTTGGCAGTGGGTTCTCTCTCCAAAATACTTTAATTTTCCGTTTCCTATAACACTCACCATGATTCATATGGGTTTTTCTGGGCTCGTGGCCTTTTTTCTTGTCCGCGTCTTCAAGGTATGTCATCCACTTATGCTTTTGACATTCTCATTCATTTGTCTGCTTTCTTCTATATTATGGTTTTCCATTGTGGGCTGACACTTACACACACACATATCTGTCTTGTCAAGTTGACATTTCATGACTTTTAAGGATGAACATTATGAGTGATAGTCATTTGGTTTGATTTAAATCTTGTACCTACTCAGTCACACCCCTTTGTTCTGTCATTTTCACAGCCAATAATCTTCAATATTAAGTCTAGTTTTGGGGGGTTATCTGTCCTTTGGATGACTTAAACGAGTAGCAATTCTGGATGCTTGCTTTAATAAGTACAGCTGTAGGTTCTTTCCTTAAGTGCACTTTATTGAATGTCATTCCCAAGTTACAGTTACTAATAGAAAGCAAATATGTGATATAGGGAAAATGTCATGGATTTTTGGGTTGTTACCTTTGACCTTTTTCGCACCCTCATTTTTATCATAAACTCTTTGTTGGATTTCCTATTTTATTTTCCTCTAATCCTTTTTTATAAGTTCTGCTTTATATAGGAAGTTATAATTCATCATGCGTTCCTCATTTGTAATGATCAATATGCATATACTTCCCTCTGTGCCTGAACTTATGCACAACAACCCATGCTTGATAAATTTTCATGGTTTGATTATTTTGCTGGTTCCTTGAATGGCGTACTTTTGTTTTGTATATGCAGGTTGTGTCCCCCGTGAAAATGACATTTGAAATGTGAGTGTCAAGTTTTCTCTTGCCATTGTTATGAAGCTGTATTAATCTTTCCTTTCTTGTTTAACTGCTGGGATCTTTCTGTGGCAGATATGCAACAAGTGTGGTACCGATTAGTGCCTTCTTCGCGTCAAGCCTTTGGTAAGCATTACAATGTGGGCAAATTGAACTTATTGTGATTTGTGATAAGCGTTGTTCTCAGATTTGGATGGTACTTGTTCCTCATGTGTATTTGTCCTAATTTTATATAATTCAAGTTCATCATGTATCGATGTTTCTCTTCAGTTATGAGAGTTGAATTTGATTAGCAATTGTACAAGTGAGATGGTTTAGTTTCAAAAACACTCACAATTGAATTTATAACATTTAACATTAAACGTTCTTCGGTCAATTATAGATAACTGGGTTTGTGTGTTCTTGGGAGAGCTTGGCTAAAGAATGTGTTGGCTTAAGTTTCACTAGCCTGCACTTTAGGAGGCTGTTGCTGGTTACTTCCACTTTGACTACTAATAGGTAACCCTTTAGCTTAGAATGGATTTGTAGGGTCAACATCAGGCGAGAGATATGGTGCCTTAAAATAATCTATTATTGTGTTTTTGGTTGAATGTTCATAAATCAATGCTATCTCATCATCAGTGACCTCAAAATAGGTTATTAGCTTGATTTGGCTGGCTGTTGAAATTTGTTGTCCTTTGACTTTTTAGAACTAGATAAAGTAGAGTTTCCTTGAATCAGTACCTATAATTGGAAGTTTTCATTTTCTGTCATTTAGATTTGTTCAAAGTAAGATGCTTCCAAGAAACTATGGTTGCTTGTAGTATTAATTCTTAAGGGATGATAACAAGCAATATATTTTTCATTGTGACAGGTTTGGTAACACTGCTTACTTGCACATTTCTGTGGCCTTCATCCAGATGCTGAAAGCTCTGAGTATGTTATAATGAAACTTAACATTTTTATCTGTCTATCTCAGCTGTACTTAACTCTGATATTTTCTGTTTCAGTGCCTGTGGCAACATTCGTTGTGGCTGTTATTTGTGGCACTGACACGGCTAGGTGCGATGTGTTCTTGAACATGGTGCTGGTCAGTGTTGGAGTTGTCATATCCTCCTATGGCGAAATTCACTTCAATGTGATTGGTACACTTTACCAGGTCACAGGCATTTTTGCAGAAGCTTTAAGGCTAGTCTTAACACAAGTCCTTCTGCAGAAGAAGGGCTTGACATTAAACCCGATTACTAGCTTATATTACATAGCTCCATGCAGGTATTTTTGTGTTTTCAATTTTACTATGAGATAATAAAAATTTGAGACTCTGCAGCTTGTATGTTGAACCTGACTGTATAATTGGGGATTGGCGAATAACAAATTACCATTTTATTATGTTTGTTTCACTCTATTTATCATTCAGTACTTAGCCTACCATTCTTATGTGCCAGCATTTGCAACTCCATTTTCCATTTAAAGACATTGGAGTGACAATATGTGCATTCAAGCACACAGGGCATTCTAGATGAATACTAACTCAATACTTTTTCATGTGCAGCTTTGTGTTTCTCTTTGTGCCTTGGTATTTACTGGAGAAGCCTGGGATGGAAGTTTCACAGATTCAGTTCAATTTTTGGATCTTCTTTTCCAATGCTTTAAGTGCACTGGCCTTGAATTTCTCCATTTTCTTGGTAATTGGTAGAACTGGTGCTGTTACCATTCGGGTTGCTGGCGTACTGAAAGACTGGATACTAATAGCCCTTTCAACTGTCATATTTCCAGAATCTACAATAACTGGGCTGAATATAATTGGCTATGCAATTGGTAAGTTTTGTATGAAATAGAATGTCTCTGTTACTCTGTATACTCCTCTTTCTAACCATTACTTACTATACTTGCAGCATTAATCGGAGTTGTCATGTACAATTACATAAAGGTTAAAGATGTCCGTGCTTTGCAATCCTCTAATGAAAGTATTGCAGATCGATCCTCAAAGGTCAGTTTCATTCGTATCTCCATCAGGGCCTTTTTAGCCTAACAGTCAAACATGCTTTATCAGGTCTATTACCTGAATGCCGTCTTTTTTTTTTCCTGACTTTCTTCAGAGAATGTTTGACTGTTAGGAGAGATTATTCTTACATTTTGCTATATTTAAAAATACTCTTAGCATCATTTGCATCGTTGCAAGTGTTTCATGTGGTAGCATAAGTTGAAAATCTAGTATAGGTAAATGTCATGCAAGAGAATCTTTGATTCTCAAGTGAATTGATAATTTGGTCCTTGATGAATCCGTTTTTTTTTCCTTCAAATTTTTTATCTTATTTTTTGTCCGCCAATGTGTATTTCATTGTCAATGATGTTGTCACACTAAGCTCCTTATAGTTGCAAGGCTTAAGTACTTAATCAATAGTTACTAAAATGTAGAGTTTATTGAAGACAGGATGCACATTAGAAGATTAGAATTAAAATGAACGTGTCAAACCAAAGTGTACGTGTCAAGGACTAAAATGTCAACTCATTCTTGGCTTTTGTATGTAGCAAGTGATTTTATTTGAATTAAATAATAATACTTGGGCTGATTAGATACTGAATGACTCTTGCAGGATTGGAAATTTGAGAAGAAGTCATCTGATATCTTTGTGCCAAATGACATTGACAATGGAGGAAGCAGTGGAGGTAATGGTTCTGCTTCTGACATGCATGTCGATGAAGAAGCTCCTCTAATTCAATCATCTAGATTATCTCATATCGGCCGTACGCAGCTAACCAACCTTGCATCTGGAAAATGAAAACCCAAATACAGATTTTCATTTTGAATACCATTTTGGGTAAAGGGAAAAAAAAGAGAAAAGAACAAGAAAAAGAGGAATCTGGGTTTAAATGCACCCTATTTCCTCTCATTGTTTTCCTTAGGAAAAAAAGTAGGTCTTTTATATTTGATAGGAGATGCCTGTTCTTTGTAATTACTAATTTACTTTCTTGTGTTGGATGCATCATTATTGCTTTGGTTCAAGTTTCTGAGCCGTTTGTGACCAAGAGAGGTAGGAAACATGACTGACTTTTTGAACAGCCACTTATTCATTTGTTTCTTAGTAAATTGAAGCATTTTTCCTAGTGATGTATGCACCTTTCTTAATGTGGAAAATTGTAATTTACATCAATTCAGATGTCGTGCTGGTTCCTCCTTAGAATTAACTTGTTATTTCACAATTTTTTGTCGTCTATTTTGACAGCGTATATTAACATATACCACAATCTTATGGTTAAAAAAAATAAAACAATGAACCTACAACTTTTAACCCCGTTATGGCTTTGTTTTTATGGACGAGCTTTTTTTTTTGGCCTGATTTATGGACGAGCTTTAGATTTGGTTGATGGGAAAACTTCATATAATATAGTTTTCTTAAATAATAGTTTGATTATATTGTCTGTTTTTAAAAATCAGAAAGTAGTAATTTGATATTGGCTATCACAAAGAGATGTTGTAATTAGATAAAGTCAATTCTTTTAAATTGAATACTTTTTAGTTTATACTGTGATAAGACGTTAATTTTATCTAATGTAACTTTTTACTTTTTGTGAACCTCTGAATTTTTTCCTTTTAAACAATTGCCATGAATTATTTAATAATAAAGCTTAAAAGAAAAATTTCTGATGAACTCTTCAGAAAATAAAGCCGTCAATTTTCAAAATATTCTGGTATCAGTTTTCGGATGACAGTTTCCACTCTTCAGTGATGTGGCTCATCCAAAATATTCTGGTATCAGCAAATAAATACTGGTCATTCAGATGAACTCTTCAGAAAATAAAGCCGTCAATTTTCAATTTTGCTTGTTGTGACAAAGATTGAGCATAATCAGTATACTCTTAAACAAGCAACTAGTTGAACCCCACCTCCATCTCCACTCCTATTCCAGAATTTTATTCTATTTTTCTGAGAATACATATATAATATGAATAAGAACCAGTGACGAAGCAAATCCAAACTAAGTATAATTTATGTGCAAAACCTAGACAAAGCAGATTCGAGTATAAGCATAAGTTACAGATATAAACAAATGGACTCCCATACATCTCCTTTAAAAGGAACATGCACAATGGAGAACTTTCTCTCTGGTCTCTAGCTCTTGTCCATCCTCTAAATGTTACATAAAGAAAAAGGGGCCAATAAAAAAAACCTATAAAGGGCTCTCGCGTGATTTACAAAGAATCACAAACAGGATAATATGAACAACTCAGGCAAGAAAAAATCAAATGACCCAACTAGTGGACCAACCAGCAAGCCTTTGACTTTCCCATCAACTAAGAACAGGTGAAGTCATCATGACAGAATGGAGAAATCAATTTCAATATAAATATTACTCAATATGTTCTCCACTTCTCACGTACAGAAGCCTCCGAGAGGGAACTGGGGGCGCCAATCCAGGGATATCCCTAATGTTTTTGTTATGGGGATTCACAATCTACAAAAGAGCAGTGCATCAGTGCCAGTTAAAACAGAAGCGTTCATATGTACTCAAATATGACATATCAAAGTGGTATCCATGGCCAAGGCAATATAAGCATGTGCATCTCAATAAGCAATTAAGTGAACAGATCATTTTGCGCTGTATAACGTCCCTATCACTTTAAATTGTTACCCAATGTCATTCTTTTGGCCCAGTTTCAGGTTAATGGGAGATTTATGGAAAGAGAAGACTTGAGGCTAAAATTTCATAAAATAAATGAAGGTACCTTCACAACAATAATGGCTATTACACCACAGAAGATAAGGACTAGAAAAAGCATGATGCACTTGTCTGTAGCCACCTGTATAAATAGGGTGAAAATAATTAAGTATAATGACACAGGTAAAGAGGAATGTATACTATGTATAGTGCATAGAGGCCAATGAGAGGAAAGCAACCTGTCTACCAATCTCCTTTACAAGCTGGGAGGCTTTCTTAATTGAGAACTGAATTGAATCTAGATCATTAACAACACGGCCCATTTGTTCAGTCTGCTCAAGTTGAAAAAAAAAAAAAAACCAAATTTGTGATAAACACCAAAGGTAATTGACAGATCACATAGAATATTTCCAAAGTACACATGCAAATCAAGCTTACTTGGCCCTTCAAGGTAGTAGCAGTTTGGGTGCCCACTTCAATGGTTTGATGTACAACCTACATTTCAACAAAATTAAGAACAAAATTATAAATGAGCGACAGAACAAGAGCCATATCAAGTTAAAATGGCTCACCTGCTTGGATCGTTCAATAGCCTGGTCAGTTTCATCCATTCTCTTCATCCCAGCATCTACAAGTTCTTGATTCGACATTGCTACAGGACAAGCCAAATGAGAATTGTAGTGAGATAGATAGCCTATTGCGACACTAAAGCGTGAACATTCACAGAAATCTAGCATCATATCCCAAGAAGGACATGCCTAGAAGAATACAAAACTGGTCACCAAAGACATTCCTTGATGGGTACAAGTTACAACCAAATAGGAAACTATATATATATATATATATACATGTGTATAAAATGAAGTGAGTTTCAAAATAATATGGCACAATACTAAAATAAATTTTGTGTTGCTGACCCATATTGATTTCTGTGGCTCCCACGAGACCATGAGAATTGTAAAGAGCATACAAATATATATATGGCACAGCTTATAAAGTTCACATTCCAGACTAGAAAAACAAATGTATTAAGAAAATCTACAATGCCAACTACCAAGAATTATAAGTTGTAACTTGTAACATGCAGGGACAACCGGATAACATCTTACTTGATGCCATTTGAACATTTTCTTCCGCAGTAGGTTCACTAGATCCAGCTCCCGTGTCAAAAAGTTCAATTTTCTTATTACCAAGGGAACTCATGTACCTGTCAATGATCCAAATAAATAAAAAATCCACGAATAGCCAAAGATTGAATCTTAATTTAGAGAAACAAAAATATTTAATTCCATAAACTTGGTTCAGCTATATTTATTGCATTTTTCTAAGTTGAAGGTACTACCAGGAACTATTGACCATCTTATTATATGTTGTTTTGTTATCATATGTAGGGAATTAAAGGGAATGTTTGGATTGGGGATTAAGGAGAAGGTGAGGGAGGAGAGGATTGGGACCTCTACTCCTTGTTTGAAAAATTGTAAATTGGAAGGCAAGATAATGAGGGATTAACTTGTTTGGGGAGCACCAATATCCAAGCAAGGGGAGGACATGTGGAAGCTTAACCTTCCCTTCTCCTCCCCTCCCTTCCCCTCCTAATTTCCAAACAAACCCTAAGTTGATTTATGATCATATGTTGAAAAGACAAAGAAACCAAAACCTTGCAGAACCATGCATATTAGTATATAAAAACAATATATAATAATTTTGACAACTGTACATTCTAATATGGGAAACTGGCGCTAACCATTTTGGTTGTTCCAACTTCAATACATTTATAAGAATGAATTTTGTACAGCGTATGCATCTGTTAGATGAACTTACGTTTTTCTCAAGGCCACATAAGAGTTTAGCTCCTTGATCTGCAAGAAAAATGTAAGAAAGAAAACATGAACTGGTTGTTTGTCTGCAAGCACATGCATCAATGAACAAATATATTATGATCACTTATAATCGCGCATTAATTCAAAATGACTCACGAGAAACATAATATTAATAACCAAGACACACTGACCATGAATATAGCTTTAGACTTTTAGTTACTGTTAAAGTTCCTGGACCATCATAGTTGGGACTTGGAGAACAAGAAACAAGTTGAAGATCATACAATACTTGTAGCCCCCTTTCCCCCATAAAACAAACTTTACTGTAGTTGATATTGTTGCATCACCTTATCACTAAAATTTTACAATTGATCATTCAGAACAATGAGACATTATATATAATTCTAAATTTCTAATCGTATTCAAATGTGAAGTGGAAGGATACAACAACACATCCTGCCAAAGTCTCTCAGTTAGAGCATATATATGTTCTACTCAACATTCAATGACCAATTTTTTACCAAGAACAGTGTTTAAATATAGAAAGGGGCTCAAGCCTATCTGCTTTTGTTTATTTTTTTTTTTTTGTTGATAACTAATATTTCCCTCTCCAACAATACAATCTGCAATTAAGAAAAATGACCTAGAGTTTAAAATATCCATGAGATGAGACCAATTCTGTTCCACAACAGCTGCATATATTAAAGACACATTAGAGGAAAGCCTTGCACTAACAAAAAAAATGAGATTGACTATTTCATTTCTAGATCACATTGAACTTTCCAAATCCAATCCAACAAACTTCATATCATTCTACAAAATCAGTCATGAACCCAAACATACAATTAAGGTTACTAGATCTAACCAAAAGTCTGTCAGGCTTTGTTGGCCTTGCACTCTACAACTAAAATCTTACAATGTGGATTTTACAATTATAAATTAATGTTCTGATAAATTCCGAATATATCACTCCTTTGTTCCCTTGAACATGATCAAAATTTTTTTGGGATCCATTCAAGCACATTTTTTTTTACAAAGCTATCAGAAGTAGAAAACCAAATATGCTTGATTGTCAGCGTAGCATTCATGGAAAACATTGCATCTTTTCTATACACACAAACAAGAAAAAGTTATGGGTATCAACCATCGATTGCTTTTCATCATTTAGTTGCTTGTTCACTTCTGGGGAATTTGTACCCTCCGCATCTTTAATTTCACGATCAAGCTCTTTTATCAGCCTGAAACAATTAATCAAAACACAAGGTTTCATCTTCAAGGAATTCTTGGTATTGCATTAAACAGAAAATAACAAAAATAAGGCACATAATTTTATTTCCTTTGCCACTGGCACCTGTCAAGTATCAAATGGCAACACACTTCTACCCAATAGTAGTAAGTCAGGAAAGTACATAACTAAAGGATGTGTAACGTGTGTTATCACTGTTTCAGATATAATATTTTCTACATAAAGATATTCAAATATAGAGCAAGGTTGGATGCTGCTTGCATTATCACCAACCACACTAAAGGATGATACCAGAAGATGTCAATTATTATTAAATGACACCTTTATAGTACTTAATAATTTACATGATGTAAGCCTAGGATGGAACTAGAAAAGTTACTATTTTGCACAGAACTTGCATTTTTCTTTATCAGCTTGAGTTCAAGTTGCAACCAAGAGAAATCAAGATTAAAAAATGTGTGACGCACCTTTTGCATTCCCTCATTTTTCCTGTGAGTTCTTCCAGCTGCTTACTTTGCCTATTGGAATCTTTAATCTTATCCAACTTCTGGAAGCCATTTCTGGCAGGGAAAGACCAAAATTTTAAAAATGATAAAAAAAAAAAAAAAAAAAANNNNAAAAAAAAAAAAAAAAAAAAAAAAAAACTGAACACATTGAAAATCGTCAAAATTCAATAAGTGCTTGGAGGAAGATGTTTATTTAAAAAAATGTAAATCATGAATACAGAACCAGCTAGAAATGATAAAATAAGTACAGTGAAGATGCAAAATATTCTGAAGTCAAGGTCACATTAAAATATGAGAATAAAAATAAAAGGAAAGCATATGTATTGCTTTCATCACTATTATAAAATGCATATAGATAAAAAAATCAGTGCAAGGGACTTAGAAATTTATGCATGTTGTAAACGACACTACCACAGCAGGAACAAAGAGCATACAGAAAGAGAGATATAAGAATGTATTTTAAAATTTTTTTATCAGTTTCATGGGCTGGGCATCTGGAAGAATATAATACATAAAAAGTCTAAACAGTTTGACAATAATGGTGATTTGTATAAGAAAATTTAAGTCCTATCTAACCACATCAGCCCCTACATGTAACATGTGTTATATGAGAAATCACATCAGAACAGCATCATATATACTCAACATATACTCAAGAAAATAATTGTGAGGTACACTTAACATAATAAGCAGATGCTACAGGACCCATCATGTGGTTGTATACATTATCCATGAGATTCGTATAAGAAAATTTAAGTCCTATCAAACATCAGCCCCTACATATATTTTACCTGCCAATCTTAAAAATCTCAGCATTAAAAAAATTTAATTTGAGCATTCAGATCCATCAATATTTGCTCAAGTAACTAAAAATGGCAATTTTGTTATGTCCTACACAACTGAATCTGACAACCCATCAAATCCTAAATGAAAACCTTTGAGAAAATAGGGCATATACGATGCTAACAACTGAGTCAGACTATCCTTCAAGTTTGAATCTTTACCCAATAGAAGTCGAGATCAAAAGTTAAACTTTAAAGTAATCAAAGCTAACAGGTAACAAAAAGCACCTGAGCTTCTGTCCTTTGTTCTCGTCTACTTATGATATTCACTATCTCCAAGGCGAGACATATCAACTACTATGGTTAAAGTCATTTCCACCACAACCAAACTCAATTCTAACAAGTACCAACATTACTTTGCATAGTATGTCATCAACTAATTCCGTTTACATTTAGTAGGTAACAAGCTAATTATGTGACATTAGAAGCAAGAACTAAGAAGCACTTAAATTTTTAGGGCCGAAATACAACAATAAAGTTGGTCAACAGTTACTTAGCAGTTAAAAGTATGAGCTTATCAAGATATCAGAATATTACCAGAACTGATTTGAATAGCAAAGTTCTCAGTTTAAGCAATCATAACATTAAAACTAGTACTGCAACTAAACATACAAATACCACGGTCAATCATACTCATATCTACCACATGCTTCAAGTTTATCCCTCTCTATGCGCCATTAATCACAAGGAACACCCTCCTACTTTACACGAAGGCCAGAGACAAAATCTATGATCAAAATATATGGGCAATGTGACGGAAAATTTTTCAGAGACGCCATGATCAAATACAAAGAAGAAGAGTAAAAAAAATTACGCAAGGGCTCGGAAGTTATCGCGAATTTCACCGTGGATCTGCTCCATCTGGGGGCTCATCTGCAAGCTAGTGGCCATGGTTGCCAGTGATAAAGTCTTCCCGGCAAAAAACTGAGAAGCCAACAGAAACCCTAGCTCGTCGATTTGGCGGAAGATTCTCGAGGATGGACCATAGATTTTCCCGCGAAAAAATGGTGGCAGAGCAGAAAATCGAAACTGTAGAAGAAATTTTCGATCAAAAGGCGTGAAACCATTGGAAAGAGGAAAACAAACAAGGACGTTGAGGGCATAAAACTGAAGGAGAATAATAAGCTGTCTCGTAATTCGTGAAATCAGTTCGTGTTTTTTCAATATATTTTATTTATTTTAAATAAACAAATCTGTAAGGGATACTGATTAATGAGAATAATTATAATGTATTAAAATTAAAATATTAAAATGATGATTAGAAAAAAAAACGCGGGAAAGTATGTTCTTTGATTTCTTTCTTATCCCATGAAATTTTGTCATGATAACATTATTATAATAGAAACAAAACGAAAATTGACATGTAATAACTACTAAGTAGTTTTAGTAAAATGAAAAACAAATTGATTTTCTTTTTTTTAGTAAAAATGTGTGTGCATACACATACAGTGGAACACAAATGAAAACAAATTTTAGTTTGATTTAATGCGAAATAAAATCATAAAACAAAGTTATAAACAACAAGAAAGAATATAAAAGAAAACAAAAAAAATAGAGGGGAAAAAAATCAGCCTCGGTCAGAAATTGGGAATTTATTGAAAGTAAAATCTCGTTGGTATCCTTTATCAGACATTTAGTAATTTACTAAAGGTGAACCTTGTTTTTCTCTAAATTATTCTTTGTAATTTATTTTTTTTTGTAAAGACAAGTTGAGATGAGTTGAGTTTCGAAGGCTTGTCAAAGGTTTTTGCTATAACTATGGGTTCATTTCTCTCACTTATCCATATAACAGGTTAGGCAAAGACTAATTTCATCCGGTAGAAAGTGAACAATTAAAGTCCTTCCAATAATGTTAACTCCAAGGCTCGAACCTAAATCCCTCAACTTATGGTGCAACTTACTTATAAATGCACCAAAACACTTGTTGGTTATTCTTTGTAATTTAATAATTACACTTCAATTTAGTCATTAACAACTTTGAATATTGTACTAGTGTAATAATCTCATTTGACAAAAGTTCTGATTTTGAACCAATATTAAGACTACACATAGTTTTTAATCAAATGTTTTTTTTTTTGTGGGTGTGGAGAATGTTTTAAGAAAAGCATTTTTTTTAACAAAAAGTTTAACTGAGAATAAGTATTGATATCTCACTAATATCAAGGAATACCTCCCGACTTTTTTTAAAGATTTACGAGAAAAATTTATATGTCATCAATCAAATAAAGTCCTCACATAGATCAGAAGATTTGAACCCTCACCTTTGTAAAATAAGAGTCTTAACCCTAATCAAGTGTACCACTCCTTATCGAGTTTCATTTTGTTATCAATTCTAAGTATCATTGTTTATAGGGTAAATTCCACTTTAGTACCCTGTTCTATGGACCAATTCTACTTTGGTACCCTGTTATTTCAAAAGTGACACTTTGGTACCCTGTTTTTTCAAAAATATCATTTTGGTACCTTGTTCTTTCAAAAGTGACATTTTGGTACCCTGTTCTTTGGACCAAGTGACACTTTGGTACCCTGTTCTTTCACTATTTGTTACCCTATTCTATCTTTTTTAGGGTACCAAAGTGTCACTTGGTCTAAAGAACAGAGTACCAAAATGTCACTTTTGAAAGAACAGGGTACCAAAATGACATTTTTGAAAGAACAAGGTACCAAAGTGTCACTTGGTCTAAAGTAGGGGTGTTCAGATCCAAACCAATCCAAACTCAAACCGATCCGATCCAAACCGATCCAACCAAAACCGAATTATAGTTCGGTTGAATTGGATGGAGTACTATAAAAACTGATTGGTTCGGTTCGGTTAATTTTTAAAGCAAAAAACCGACCGAACCAAACCAAACCATTGTATATTTTAACTTAGGCCAAAGTGCGAATTTGGTCCTGTAACTTTACTCAAGTTCCCAAATCAGTCCTATAACTTTTTTTGTCTCGAATTTGGTCCTGTAACTTTGCTCAAGTTCCCAAATCAGTCCTATATCTTTTTTTGTCTCGAATTTGGTCCTGTATCTTTGCTCTAGGTCCCAAATCAGTCCTATATCTTTTTTTTGTCTTAGTTTTGGTCCCATATGTTTTGAAAACCTCCCACCGTTAGTCCTCCGTCTATTTTAAATTACAGTTTAATCCTGAAAACCTCAAGACCCTTTCATTTTAGTCCCTGACTATCAAAACAAAAGTGAAAGAGCATCCTTGAAGATTCTCAAACCTTACATCTTGGTCTCTAATCCATGAATTCTTCATGAAATGGAATATAAATGCAAAAAAAAAACACAAATTAAAAGCAAATGACAGAGGGACCAAAACTGAAAACGCAGAAAATTTAAACCCATTGGAAAACATAAGGAAATCGTCGAGAAACTCAAAAACTCATCCAAAATCCCCAATTCTTACTGAAATCTCACTCAAGTAATCGCCCTCAAATGCTTTAAGAAAGAATTTTCGAAAATCCAAACTTTTGAGGAAGGAGGTGATAGAAGATTCTCTTACATTTGGTGATTCTGAGAGAGAAGTTTTGAAATCCCTTACATTTCTTCTATCACCTCCCTTCTCAAAAGTTTGGATTTTTTAAAGCATTTGAGGACGATTATTTGAGTGAGATTTCAGTAAGAATTGATATTTTTGGATAAGTTCTTGAGTTTCTCGGCGATTTTTGTACGTTTTCCGACGAGTTTGGGGCATTTTTCGGTGGGTTTTAAATTTTCTGCATTTTCAGTTTTGGTCCCTCTGTCATTTGCTTTAATTTGTGTTGTTTTCGCATTTATATTTCCTTTCATGAAAAATTCATGGATTAGAGACCAAGATATAAGGTTTAAAAATCTTCAGGGATGCTCTTTCACTTTCATTTTGATAGTCCGGGACTAAAGTGAAAGGGACTTGAAGTTTTCAGGACTAAACTGTAATTTAAAATAGACGGAGGACTAACGGTGAGAGGTTTTCAAAACATATGGGACCAAAACTGAGACAAAAAAAGATATAGGACTGATATGGGACCTAGAGTAAAGATATAGGACCAAATTCGAGACAAAAAAAGCTATAGGACTGATTTGGGAACTTGAGCAAAGTTACAGGACCAAATTCGAGACAAAAAAACTTATAGGACTGATTTGGGAACATGAGCAAAGTTATAGGACCAAATTCGCACTTTGGCCTTTAACTTAATATTATATATATTTATATTAAATACAAAAATATCTAACCTAATCCTCACTTCACTTATTCGAACCCTAAGTCCTCACTTCAACTCAGCCGCATCAAACTTCCTCCCTTCTTCACTTCACGTTTGCTCCTCCGTCAGTTCGCTCGTCGTCGGCTTCACTCCTCCGTCAGCTCGTCACCTGCTCGTCGTCTTCGTCGAATCGTCGGCTTCATCTTCATCCTTTCTCATCGTCTTCGTCGGCTTCATCTCCGTCATCGTCTTCGACTTCGTGCCGGCGTTCTGACCGAACGTTTCCGTCGAGGCGAGAAGAGCCTTGGTCGCTGTCGCTGGGATCGGAGAGACCCCGAAAAGTCGCCGCCGTCGCTGAGATTTGGGTCCCGATAACGTAGTCGTCGGCTGATGGACCTCCGAGGTTGAAGCGCGTCTTCTTCTGTCATACAATTCGACGAGAACTCGCCGGCACTCGCGTACACGCGCCGTCACGCGCGGTGTCGTGCGTCCGCTTTTGTTCACTTTATCTATCAATTCCCATTGCCGTTAATCCCTTCCAGAGATAGTGTGTCAGTTTGGGTAATAGTGTCTCACCATTGTTGTTGTCGTCGTTGTTCTGCTCATTGCCGCTTGTATTAAGATTATGTTCAATATGAGTACTTGTGTGATGCTGTGTTGTTTTTTCTGATTTTTTTTAATTTCTGTATTTTTTATTTGCTAATTTTTATCTGAATAATTAATATAAAAACCGATGAACCGATCCAATCCAAACCGATTAAGGTCGGTTTGGATTGGTTCGGTTGGCTCAAAATGACTGGATTGATTGGATGACTTTGGTTGTCATCCAATTTGTTCGGTTCGGTTGAAAAATTTTATCCAAACCGATCCAAACCGAACTTTGAACACCCCTAGTCTAAAGAGCAGAGTACCAAAATGTCACTTCTGAAAGAACAGGGTACCAAAATGACATTTTTGAAAGAACAGGGTACCGAAGTGTCACTTTTGAAAGAACAGGGTACCAAAGCGGAATTAGTCTATAAAACAGGGTACCAAAGTGGAATTTACCCTTGTTTATATGTAAGTATGTAACATCGTTTTTTTGTCCAAATATGCAATATCCAACAATTCTATGTTCATTGGTTTTACTGAGATGGGCCCTTAGCTGTGTGCATTAGGCCCATGAGGACCTTGTAAGCCTTTGGGCCCAACCCAAATTATTGCATGATCAGAGATGGGTTTTATATCATTATCGTTTATACTTTTGGTCACTAATGAAGTGAAATCGAATATTTGAAAAAGCTTGTATTGATTAATGAAATCTCACGTAGATTTGAAAGGTTATTACTTCTTACATATGTGATTTTACTCATATACTTTTTTTGTTGTTATAAGAAAATGAAAATAAAAAATATTATATAAAACACATTTATTCAACGTTTAAATCAATCAAATTTTGAAAACTTAAGAAAATATGATGAGAATGTAAACACTTAGGGCCTGTTTGGCAGCTCCACATTCCAAACTCATCCCATTCTA
>QANZ01008053.1:6710-31475 GCA_003254925.1 Chamaecrista fasciculata
AAAAAAAATAGGTTAAAGACCAAAATAGAATTCATCTTATAGTTAAGGGACAAAAATGAAGTTTTAACCTATTATATTTATTTACGTATTACACTCCACTTCCCTTCTTTACTGACATCACTATATAAATATTCATAACCAAACAAAAAACACACACTCAAAATTTTGCAGTTTGCACAAACCCTCCTCCTTACTCTAAGTTTGTCTCTGTTCTTCGAAATCTCATTCTCACCATTCCAATGGCAACAACAACAACAACTTCACCTCACACTTACTTTCTCCAAAACCCTAATCAGATCCTCAAGAAACCTAATTTCGCTTCCCCTGTTTTCTCCATTGGAGGCACAAAAAATGCCCCTTTCAGATCCGTTTCGATCAAATGCGCCGCCCCAACCGCCACCCAAACCCACGATCGTTTTTCGGGTCAGACCCGATCGCAAGATCGGGTTTTCAACTTCGCCGCCGGTCCCGCCACTTTGCCGGAAAACGTCCTCCTGAGGGCTCAATCGGAGCTTTATATCTGGCGAGATTCCGGCATGAGCGTTATGGAAATGAGTCACAGAGGGAAGGATTTTACCTCCATAATCCAGAAAGCCGAGGCCGATCTGCGAACCCTTTTAGAGATCCCGCCGGAATATGACGTTTTGTTCCTTCAGGGCGGCGCCACCACGCAGTTCGCGGCGGTTCCGTTGAACATCTGTAAGCGCGACGATCCCGTCGATTATATCGTTACTGGATCGTGGAGCGACAAGGCGGTGAAGGAGGCTCAGAAATACAGCAAACCCACGGTGATTTGGTCTGGGAAATCTGAGAAGTACACAAAAATCCCGTCTTTTGATGGGTTGGAACAGAACGCGCACGCAAGGTATTTGCATATATGCGCCAATGAGACGATTCATGGGGTTGAGTTCAAAGATTACCCAACGCCTAAAAACCCAAATGGCGTTTTGGTTGCTGATATGTCCTCGAATTTCTGTTCAAAACCAGTGGATGTTTCCAAATTTGGGGTGATTTATGCAGGAGCACAGAAGAATGTGGGGCCATCTGGTGTGACTATTGTGATAGTGAGGAAAGATCTGATTGGGAATGCTCAGGATATCACTCCCGTGATGCTTGATTATAAGATACACGCTGAGAACAATTCGTTGTACAATACTCCTCCTTGTTATGGGATTTACATGTGTGGATTGGTGTTTGAGGATCTTCTGGATCAAGGGGGATTGAAGGAGGTTGAGAAGAAGAACAAGAAGAAGGCTGAAATTCTTTACAATGCTATTGATGCTAGTAATGGTTTTTTCAGATGCCCAGTTGAGAAGTCTGTGAGGTCGTTGATGAATGTGCCATTTACACTGGAGAAGTCAGAATTAGAGGCTGAGTTTATCAAGGAGGCTGCTAAGGAGAAGATGGTTCAGCTTAAGGGACATAGGTCAGTGGGTGGAATGAGAGCTTCTATATATAATGCGATGCCTTTGGCTGGAGTTGAGAAGTTGGTTGCTTTCATGAAGGATTTCCAGGCCAGGCATGCATAAGTATCATGACTTCTTGTTCTTTTTGCATGATTTTCGAGTTTCTGGGCTGTTCTGTTTTATTTAAGGTTGTCTTTTTTTTTTCTTTGTTTTGTTTATGCCATTAATCTTTTTTGTTCAAACTCGGGGGTCGTAGTTAGTAGTGGTAGTATTGTACTCTTATGATTTTCTGGGATGACTTGATTGTCTACCAATAAGAAATCTTAATAATTTTGGTTCGATTCATTAATATATCCTCTCCTGCAAGCAAGCTTGTAAGGGTCGACCCTTTTTGATATTTGTGGTAGTGGATGTAATATCAAATATAAAAGGCCAATATAAAATATATTGAATAAAGTAGATTTTTTCTTCTGGACATTTTTACTTGATCTGAGTAGAAATGAAGAAGATATGATAGCAACTTGGATGGAATGTACGAGCCTCTCATGAAGTAAAAAAGGGAATGTTTGGTGGAATATTTTAGTGTGTTTTCAGCTCCCTAAACCGAAAGCGTTGAAGTGTAGCTTTGTCAAGATATCAACTCTTTGAAGCCTGTATTATACGGGTTTCAATGAAATATATTGACCATTTAATTTAGTTAAACTAATACATTGGACTCTCTTCTGGAAGCTCCACTTGCCTAGGAAAATACTTCTGTTCATTTGGAAGCTTATCAATAGAGCCTTACCCGTGGGTGACATTCTTCGTGCGCACCATCTTGACAATGATATTATGTGCGTTTTCTGCCAAGACGCTCTCGAAACAGTCGATCACCTTTTCATGCAATGCCATTTTGCCAGAGCGGTTTGGTTTGGGTCCCCCTACAGTTTTGTTTTTATGCAGGATCGGAATATGACGCTTGTCCAGCGGCTCATCTCCTTTTGTGATACCTGGCTCAAAAAAGATGATCACATGCTGTATCTGCTCTCATGGTCCTTCATCACTCTGCACAAGATCTGGGAATCCAGGAATCTTTTATATTGGAAAGGCGAGCAGACCAACCCGATGCATCTGGTCCAAGCAACTCATGAAGCTCTGTCGCTTTACAACAACTTCTGTTCTTCGACTCTTCAAACTAATCAGCACACTCATCACCACCAACCTTCTGCAGGCAGCCTCTCCCGTTCGCTTCTGATGTCTTTTACCATCTCTGTTCTGATCTCTTCCGAAGATAGGGACAACAGCAGATTCTTCACAGCGGTCGTATTTCAAGACGGTACTTGTAAATTCGCTGCAGGAAAACGCACTACCAAATCCTCGCCCAGAGCAACAGCAACTTTCTTCTTCTGCAGGGAAACAGTGCTTAGGCTGAAGGATCATCTACACGGGAACGTTGCTCTTGGCTTCTCGCAACACAGTCTGCCACGCTTTCTCAAACAGGGTGGAACTAATGCCAACGAAAGCTTGCTTATCACGGACATTAAAAATCTTCTCTCGCACGTCAATTTGAAGATTTTCCATGCCCCGGCGGCGCTATCCAAGGAGCTTTTTAGTTGGCCACCAAACCCTTTTTATATTCGGGACAGATTTTATATTTTCTTCNTGTCAAGATATCAACTCTTTGAAGCCTGTATTATACGGGTTTCAATGAAATATATTGACCATTTAATTTAGTTAAACTAATACATTGTAAATGGCTAATTATTTATTTGTCAAGGTGTCGATGACAACGTTATTGACCAGACGGAAAATAGAAAGAAGCGTTTGACTATGTTGAGTATAAAGTATGAACACGAGTTCTATTTTTGAGCTCTCTGTTTCGGGCATCCGAAGGTCAAAAGAAAGTGCTTAAAAGTTAAAACATCAAAACATGGTTTTTTTTTTTACCATACTAATCTATTTATCTACGCATAATAATGAACAGTCGCGGCCAATCGTTATGGAGCAAGCATTACTTGTTGTCCACCGCTAAACATAAGAATTGCAGGAGTATATGAACTCTCACCAAGAATTCTCATTTCATTGGTATTGCCATATTGAAGATTAGTAGAGATATCAATTTTCTATATAAGCTTTTCGTCTCAATTCAACGGTGAAAAATAAATTATATATTGTTGCTCCTCCAGCAGATAACAGACTGAACAACATCACAGTGGGTTGGTTTTCTCTAACCCGTTCCGATATTTGACGTACATTATCCTCGATGTTTCTTTACAGCTTCCAATTTCCAAACACTTTTTCTAAAACAATTGCTTGATGTATCAAAAAGAATACCAATTTACATAGTCAAACCTGCCTTCTCTGAAACAGCGAGTGACATTATCTGATACTCCAGCAGCTGGATGACAGAAGCAGAGACATTCTTACAGAAACAAAAAAAGATTCTACACCATTCCCATTGATGCCTCTAAGAAAATGCGAATCTTGAGAAAAGAGATATGCCAGATCCTGAAGCATCAGTTCCTGGACTTGGTGCTGGTGGAACTTCTTGTGAGTTGCGATATGCCTGTTGACATTTCTGCATCTGCAATCGCATTTAAAATGCAAAGTTGTTTACGTTCCTTTTATCAACACAGCTGAACTTTTGGCTTAACAGAAAATGTTTGACCTTAATTTAGTAGGTACTAATAGACATTACTGCATGGTAAAATAACTGATTAGATTTTGACTCTTCTGAAGAAATATCATTTCTGACATACATAAACACTGAGAACATGAGTGGAAAACAGATCTCTACCCATTGGCTGGGCTTTTCAAAAAGTATAACTGAAGTAATATAATTTCTGACCATTTATTTAAATCCAGCATAAGTATTTCAAATTATAATTCAGAAACAAGCTCAAGTTTTTTTTCAGTAGTTCGATAATACTTCAGTTTCCGTGTATTATTGGGTACTTGTGAGCCTGCATAAGTTCTCATGGAGAATTCACAGCCTCAGCCATCTGATTTTTACAATTTAAGATAACATCCTGAAGCAATTGCTAATAAAAACCCTCTAGTTGTATTTTTGGAAAGGTAAAAGGAATCAAATGAACAATGTATATTGTGTTGTAGTAGAGTGCATTTCTTGCTTAGCAATTGTTCATCAATTGTATAATTTATTGTTGCGAAAACTAGAGTGAGGGTGGCCCATTAAATGCAAGAGTGAACAATTAATTCAAACCATACTAGAAGCTATTGACCACACTTGTGGTTCAAGGGTCAACATCGAGGATATTATCATGCTCATATAGTCTTTCAGCTTAGTTTTCCCATTTTGTATCTGCTAGACCCTTACCAGATAAAATCTATGGGGATGAAGAGTAAAAGCATAAGGTGACATTGTTACCTCTTCTGGACTAAACTGAAGCAGCATTGCGACCACTGGTAATAGTGCTTCCACTTCACCTATTCAAAAGCCAATTCATTATATAAATCATACTCGGTTCTCAATAGTCAATAAAAAAACCCCACCAAAACAAAAAATAAGACCAACAAAAAGGGCTCTTTCCTTTCTTTAATATACCTGTCTCAAGGAGCTTTAATATAACATTTTTCAAATAGGTCATATCTACTCCTTCCCTCTTTTTTGATCTTTCCATGTTACGGAACTCAGCCTTTAACATTGCTTCCTACAGTTGTGATATTCGGAAATTCATGAGAAATAATAGAAATATTTCTGTAGTAAGAGTCATCTATTGTGAAATAAAAATACCAAAGATGATACAGCCATACAGTTATAACACAAAGTAGCTAAAGGAAAGACTTGAGAAAATAGAATAAATATGCCAGGAATACCTTAGAATGTACTGATTAAAAAATAATAGCTAGCAGCTAGGATTGGCCTCATACCTGTTGGTTGTGGAGACGATTTTCACGTTCCAGTTCCTCAATTTCTTCCTGTATTGAAAGGCAATATTAAAGTTTTTCAGAGAGATAAAAGGAAAAAAAAAGAATCCATATTGAGGCACTACATACTTGAAGAGCCAAGATATGCCGCTGTGATCGTGCCAGCTCTTCCTCTCTTTGGGCTTGTTGTCTTGCCAGCAGCTGAAATTATGAAAATAATCAAAACAAAAATGCAACAAGGCCACCAATGACGTACGTAAACAAGATGACCAAATCAAAATTCCTTTGTTTGCAATTTAGTACTAATGGCAGGAAAAGAATAATTCTCACTACTTTTTGACAATGTCTTTTCCACTCCACATACCAACCACCGAAAACCCCCCCTTCCACAAGGACTTTTTTTTAAAGGGGCCATAGCTCCACCACACTTACTCAGTTACTCTGTTCTGACAACAAGGCACAAAATCCTTTTGAAAGGGTTCTAGTGCAACTACATCAGTTGCTGTATCTTCTCTCCCAAAACTGATTGAATTGCTATATATAGAAATTTCCAAGTAGATTATATTTAAAATACTAATACACAATAGGGATTGGATATTTCCAAGAAGCTCTGCAGGCCACTATCACCCAAAAGAGCTAATGATATGAAGTCGAATATTGAGAAAGAATGCTGTACCACAATTTGCTGTTCTGCAGATGTGGGACTTAAATTCAATAAATCACCTTTATGCAAGGCTGCACATAATTTCAGAAAGAACTGTTAGCAATTGCCCCTAGCTACGAAAAATTTCAGATGAACTATCACAGAAACTCTTTAAAGTGAAAAAGTAAAGTACGCTGTAAAAAAATTAATACCTGTGTTATAATAATCATATTGATCTGCCTGAGATTATTTGCAACATTAAAATAAATATGTAAGAACACGAAAACAGAAGTATTAGACCAATGTGTCAAGATAATGAAAAGAAAATAAAGAACAGAACAAACCGATGGGCTAGATTGCTCATTCCGATGGAGATTCTTGTTATCATCTAAAAGTCTAGATATTTCATTGTCTTTCTCCCCAATCATTCTATCAGCAAGGTCACGAAAGGAATCATGCTCTTCCTACAAATCATGATCTAGTAAGCACAATAAAAGAAGGAACAAACAACTAACTGCCAAAAAAATCCAAGCAGAACCAACAAATTGCAAACTACCTTTAGTTTTTTGTACTGACGCTTGAGCTCTTCAAATTCATTTCGTAGTTTTGCATCATGTGCTAAAGATCCCTCAGTTTCAGCCTTCATTGCCTCATATTTAACTGAAAAGTTAATTGAAGTTAACGTTCCAGATTCATCTCATACAGATAAAGGAAATGAAAACAAATAAGGTAGAAGTGGTTATTTGACCAAGCATAGGTCATTACTTCGCCAGGTTTCTTCAACATTTTGAAGGCTTTGTCCCCATGCTTCTTTCTCTTTGAGGTGCTGAGCATTAGAAGAATCAAGTTTAATTTCTAAGTTCCTTATCTGCTCCTTGGCATTTTCAAGGGCTGTGTCTCTGACATATATATAAAAAAGAAACCATGACTGTTCTGCTCTTCAAATCAGAAGAAGTAAAATGCTGTATTCAAACATTGGCCCCCAAACCATAACACAATGAACCAGACAAAGAAATTTTCCCCACACTTTCAGTTATCATTCATCTTTTGCTTCCAGCTAAGATGCTCATCATCTGTGTAATATCCACAATAAAGTATCAGGTAAACAAGCATATTATAACTAAACAATAATGACACCTTTCTGTGAGTTCTTTCTCATGATTCCCTGTAGCATCTTGAAGATCTTGAAGAACTCTATCCCTTTCTGCTGTTATTGATAATATTTCATCTTCAGCCTCCTGTCAGAATTAAGACTTTGATTAATACTCAAGATATATTTGCATTGATGAAACCACTTCTTCATCATAAAATCTTTCATAAGCATTTACTTTTAAAGCTTCCTCAAGAGCTTTAAGTTGCTCAGAGTCTTTAGCTGCAGCCAGTTCAGCATCCTTCTTCTGAAGAAGTGCATGTGCACGCACCTTGTAGGAAGAAAATTCACTCTCAAGGCGGCTAATCTGAATATATAAAACAAGCATACATTAGATAATTTAAATATATCAGAACATTTGTACCAAAATATATATATATATATATAACAGAACATCTAAAAAAGGCACACAACACTGAATTAAGGAGAAGCAATGCAGTGTAGAATCAAGGGTTAGCTTAAAGGTAGGTAATACCTGTCTAGAGATAACATATTGCGAAAAAAAAAAAAGGGAAGAGTGGTGGAAGCTATGGAGACTACAAAAGAGATCAAACATAATATGTGTAATTACAAGACTCAATCATGGTGTATACTGTATACACATACACAAAAATTGATCCGGAACTCTACTTATACTAATATTACAACCATACAAGTCATTGTTACTACAGTTAATTCTTTTGCTAATCTGCAAGACTTTCCCAAGTCTTTAAATACCTCTCAACACATATTTTGCCCAAAAACAAATCTGATGTAACAAGTACCTAATTTATCATTTTCCTCTGCTCAATTTTCTACAAGCTAGTTTAGTAAGAGAAGACAAATTAGAACCTCTTCCTGGGCAGCCAACAATTCTGCATCTCTCATATTGAGAATCCTAGTTTGTGCCGATACTTCAGATTCCAGCTGACCTGGCCATCACAAAACCATAAATACACTTCCTAAAAATTAACAAAAAACATAGAAGGATAAAACTATACTTCTCATTTTTGCTACTTCAATTTCAGCATGTATGCATTTGCTCTCTGATATTTCAAGTTTAGCTTTAAGCGCCTGAGATGCAGTCTCCCAGTTTTCCTTTTCTTTCTCCTGAAGACAAATCATGCCTTGAGATTAAAGTAATCATATAACCAAATAGCCAACAAAAGGCACAATAACAATAGGAAATGCATGTTTATATATATATATATTTATATATATTCCAACTTTCCATTTTGTCATTTATCACCAAGGAAAAGCCAAAGTGAGCAAAAGGCACTTTAAGGCAGTCTGCTATTTCCATATTTCATTTTTCCTCAATGTATATAGTAAAAAGGGCCAACCCAGTTCGAGTCCCACTTGGTGGGGTGCTGGGGAAGGGAATATACTCGCAGCCTTACCCCAACTTTTTTGTAGAGAGGCTGGTTCGAACCCACGACCTCAGACTCCACGGCAAGCGTACTTACCACTGAGCCAAGCTGGCCCTTCCCTCGATGTATATAGTAGTTTTAAAAAAATTAAGACCATGCAATTCGGCTATCTAACTTCAGAAAAGTTGGTGAATAATAGATAATTCCCTTCCTCATTGTATAAACTATTCTTAATGGATAGCTGAAAGCCAAACATCAGGTAACCTTTTCAACAAATGAGAGGAGGACAGGATGCATCATTTGCAGTTAGCATAAACATGAATACTTTCCAATCAATGAGATGCCCACATATTCAAGAATGCCCATGGTAAGTAATAGGCAGAATAGGCGACAAAAAAATATTAAGGAATACAAAAAAGCACAAAGAATACTGCTGCTTTGGGAGAAGGGCTATGGAATAACATGAGAGTAATATGGTATGATAATACTACATAATCTGAAATTAGAGCCATACATGCTCCTGTTTCAGGTGAGAAAGCTCCCCCTTCACACTTTCAACAGCTGCTCTAAGTCGTGCAGCTTCTCCAGTTGATGCTGCCTCCATCTCTGCAATTTTAGATTCTTTCTCTGCAACTACCACCTGGGTTTGGATTAAGGATAATCTAGGTAATCAGTCATTAAGATGCTCACAGGACAATAATATAATTCAATCAATTTTTAGCAACAAAATGGATCCATGAGCTTTTTAAATAACATTCAGAAAGAGGGAAGATGTTAGTTGAATGTGAAATCAAGGCAAAATATATTTTGCAAACACAGACAATGCATATCAAATGTCTTAAAAATTTATCAGTTAAAGTTTCAATTTTTTTCTGAGACATAAATAAATGCTCTTTTCTTTCTCCCTCAAAAATCATGCAAGGATCTTTCTTCATGCTTTGTAAACAGAACCACACAAAATATATTCAACCAGAGAATGATTTTTGGAACTTTACAACAATAGATATCTCTCAATTTAACACCAATATCAGCCAAACAGAAATTAGATTTATGTCATGCCAATTCACAACAATCATAAAAAACCATATTACAAGGCTTCAAAAGCGAAACTTAAAGTACATATACAATTAAAACATAAGGATGCCCCACAAACAAAGGTTCCGTTTTCCTAGAACAGAAGAGAAGAATTAGGACCAGGTTCGATGCAGTTAAAAATTGAATTGATGTTTAAGCAATCAACCATCAACTTAGTTCAATCTCTAATAGAAATTTGAAATACCCACAAACTGCACCTTTTGAAATCTAAAAAGACTTAAATGACAGGTACGGTTTGAATCACTGAACTTTTATACCTATATTTGCTTACTCAGGTGCCGAGAGAAACTGTATCCTCCCAATCAGAAGAAAAATAACAACAGTAATACGAGTATGGGAGTTCTCAACTTTATTAGACTATGCAAGTAAAACATTATTTTCCACTCTGTAGCATCTTCCTTTCCAACCAAGAGTAGACATAGTTCAAAATCACAAAACTTACCTGCAGTGAAGAAATAGTTTCAGCTGCCTTATTTCTATCAGATATTGCATCATTAAGTTGAGCCTCCAAACTCTCCAGACTCTGATGAAAACAAATATTGAGTTAAAGCCAGAGCACAAATAAATGTGAAATACAGAGTACAGAATATAACATCAAAGCTCAATAGTCAATAATACTAGAAGAAAGGAATAAGATTTGATAAACCTAATGTACATGTACCTTTTGATGTTTAGCTGAAATCTCCGATAGTGCAGCTTGCCTTTTTTCATCAGCAGCCTGAAGCAAACCTCTCATATCTTCCAACATCTGGGTTTTCAAATTTTTTTGGATATCCAAAGAACAGAGTTGTAAGCATATTACAAAATGACAGGAATGTATCATTAAACTTCTTGAAATGACAATCAATGCAGAAAAAATTATAGCATAGAACAGGAATAAAATCACAGCAATCAGGAAAATATTTGAACAAGCAAATGGTTTGAAAGTTTGAATTAAATGGAGAGACAATGGAGTCACATTATTGAAACAGACAAATTGAACGTCAAGGAGACCTAATTTAAATAAAAACTTATACCAACTAAGGATTAAAAGATTAATTCTACCTGTTCCTTCTCCGCAAGTGACTGCTGCAACGCTTCAATAGCACTCTCCTTTGGTTGCAATGATCGCCGTAAATCCTCAATGGTATCGCGAAGTCTGGATGACACAGATACATTTAATATCCATAACATATATATATATATATATATATTATAAAAGAGATAAAGACTATAAAACAATCTAAAATATTCAACTTCAACTACAAAGGGGGGGAAATCGGAGTATATTTATAGATAATATGCTAGGGAATAAATAATACGTGACAGTTCCTGAACACCCCCCCTCCTCCCCGAACAAAGAGAAAGGAAATTGTCTCATTTCAGAAGTACAAGAAAAAGAAATTCGTCCAATCATGAAAGCATCATCAAATTAAGGAATAAAAGAAAGCAAAAAAGGTAGGAAGAGTAGCAATTAACACTTGCAGTGACCACAAAATAAGGTTCAAATAATTTCCATAGATTACAATTAAACAAATCAGTTCCACTATGTAAAAATAAAATGAACAAGAACATAGCTTCTCACACCACCCACCTAGACACATATAAGAATCTAACAAATGCATGTACTCATCAATCATCAAAAGAAGAGCAATGTATTGGTTTTACTTGTTATTTGCGCTTCTTAGTTGTTGTCTATCCCCATCCATGGCCTTCAATGCATCATTTGCTTGCTGCCTTGTGCGCTCTAACTCTTTTTGCAATGCTGATTGCTGGGATAACGCTTGCTCAGCCTTTTCATTCACCTCAAGGAATCGGGCCTCAAGATCATCTTTTTCCTATGTATGATGTTTCCAACCAACAATACAAAGTTAGATTCTACTTTAATATGTAATAAATTCTCAAGAAAATTCTGGTGTTGAAGCACCAAAAACCAAATAAGCAATTATCGACTTATTTTAACATGAATATTCAAAGAATCACATTTTTGCAATGCCAAAACAGACAGAATATGATGGGAAGGGAATTCTGGTCAAAGGTTTCATTTTCTTTATAACATTTTGGTCATAAAAAATTTATAGCAAAAAGATAGTAAAAAACAGAGAAGAATATAGCAATAATTTACCTTTTGGACATCCTGAATACGTTGTTTTGCTCGTTTGTGAAGCCTGTTAAACTTTGAGTCAAGTTCAGTATACTTCTCTTCACGCTCTTTTATTTCTTGTTCCAACTTATTGTGTGCTACAAAAGAAGGCACAAAATTTATTTATACTAATATAAATGAAGCTAAAATTATTCTAGCTATATTGATGTTCATTATTCCATATATGATAGCAGAAATCACCGAGCATTTTTTTTTATAAATCTATTTCATTCTGAAATCTGAAAGTTCAATGAGGCAAAATCAATTGCCAATCTCCAGCTGTAAGAATCAGTTTACGGGTGCATAATGGAAATGGCTACCAAACTTTCAACCAAATAAATGTTAGTATAGTCTGATGAAAGTCAAATTCGCTCAATTGCAATTGCTGCCTCACTTTCACACAGACCCACGCCAAGAGAAAGAAAGATTATACCTTCTGCAAGCTTTTCAGAGAGCTCTTGAGCTTTTGCATCTGCCTCTGAGTATGCTGTTTGAAGATGCTTCAGAGCCTCTTCAGCTGCACTTCTTGTTTGTTTTTCATCCAGAAGTTGTTTATTTAATAATTCTATCCTTCCTTGTAGTTCTTCAATGACATTAGACTCCCCATCTTCAGAGCCATCAACTTTTTTTGGCAGACTAGAGTCACTATGTACACTGTTTAGACTGCTAAATCCCTCAAACTGAGACTTCAGAAATTCGTTCTGAAATTTAAGTTCAATGACCATCTGTAGAAGCTCATCATGAGTATCAGCTGGAAACGGTTTACCATCAGATAAGCCATTTTCCAACTCAAGATTTCCATTGCTTCCATGTTTGTCATGATTCATGTTAGAGACCTGCTCCTCAGGATTAAAAGAATCTGCTTCATGACCTTCCATAATTGGATCAATATTACCTTCACTTGTTGTCATTGGCTGCTAGCTAGTTTCAACAAATTTATCCATATAGCCTGCAAATTGACAGCCATTAACCTACTAATCCAACAAGCTAAGGATTAAAATAGGCATTTGTTCAAAGCCCAAGTAACTTCGTATCTAAAAAAATCATTAACGGATAACAGTACAGCAGACAATTAACTTGAAAAAAAAAAATAAAGATATCAAGATATCACAGAATTACTTCATAAACTGTGGATTGTGTGTACAAGCCGGCAAGGAAAAAGAAAAAGATCCACCATAAGGTGTCGATTCTGATTCCCAACCACAATTTTCCTTCATTTAAAAATTCACCAGGGCACCATCTTGAACAATGAACCTTAATAATTCCCAAATATTCTAGTTGAGGGTTCAATTTGTAACTTCGAACTATTCCGTAGCTACATGCAGTAATAAACTATAACAATATCCCGAATACAAACACTAAGCTATGATCAACTAATTACCCCTGAGTTAACCCAAAATAGCGCCATGTTTCAAGTTTCAACAGCAAAACATACAAAGAGTGCACCATTTCATCATATTCTTGCATATGTGGCGATGCCATATAATTTGAAACCAAATCGGAGAGAACAAGATTATCTATTAGGATGAACATTGACGATTAAAGGCTCCACAAGTCGCAATACCTTGTCATTCTGCAAGTCCAGTATAGGGAAGGCGGTGCAGAAAAATCAGGAGGATTTGGCAGTTAGGCGCAAATAAGTCAATTCAAGCGAGGGCGATGAAGCGAAGAGAAGTATTGGAAATGGAGTCGGTGAGATCGCCGGTGGAGGATTGGATCTCACGCGAGCACGAGAAGGAAGAAACAGAAGAAACGCTGCCGTTTCTGATGGCCCTTTGTCTCCTTATTTCTAACTAAACTAACAGCGATGAGATTGAATCGTTGCAAACTTGCAAATGCAATTTTTTTTATTTCTTTATTATTATGATTATTATTATTATTATTTAATAATTTATTTTTTGAAAAAGGATAAATGTATTAATTTAACCTATAAAATATAAAATAATAATTTTTAATATTTGAGAAATGTAACTAAAATTACTTTTTAATTAAATATGTTAATATATTAATAATAATTTAATAATAAATTTAATGTAATTTTAACTTTTATAATTTTATTTTTTAAAAGTTAAATATCTTATGAACGGATTATTAATTTATTATTATTATTATTGGTCAATCCCAAATTATTTGGAAAGTCGTGCTTTATGCATGATAAAAAGTTACCTACACTGCACGGGTTTGGCCCTAGTCTATAAAAAAATTGTGAGGAAAATGTATATTGGTAGGGACAAAATTCCTCCTTTTATTTTTTTTTCATTTTCTACATTTTAATTGGTTTTAAATAAAAACTTTCCATAAATGGAGTATCAGGTTCTACCCGGCACGTAACGGGTAGAACCCGGTACCCTGTTTATGGAAATTTTTTTAATTTAACCAAGAGGCATCAAATTTAATAGCTCAAAACCTATCATTTCTTATATATACACTTAACGTGCAATACTGTAATTGAAAGAGAAAGCCTACTTTTTAGTCCTTAAGTTTATTTCTAAACTATGGTTTAGTCAATTTGTTTTTCTGAATTGAACATGTGGCAAGATTACTGTTGTGGTCCACGTAGGAAATGTCATGGTGGATAAAAAATAAATCAGTGATGTTTTATTTATCCAGTCATTTTGCCACATGTTCAATTCAGAAAAACAAATTGACACATAAGTAAAAAAAAGTGACACGTCAGCATTGAGTCAAAGTTGGGGGCGTAATTGAAACTAACTTTTCACATTGGGGGCACAACTGACACAAATGAGACGTTAGGGGCATAACTGAAAATGCACGCAAACGTTATGGGCACAAAAGAATCTTTTGCCTAATCGTTAAATATCCAAAATGCAATTTGCCGTATTTTATTTATAAATTATATATCTTTTCATCAACATACTTGTTTTAAAACTCTGAAAAATCCAAATCTCACCTCTTTTGCTTTCCATTTTTCTTGTCCCACCAACAAAACCTTAATAAACCAAATTCAAGAGACTCAAAAGATAAGCTAGTATTGAACCCTTCCTCTCTGTATTTTTTGAATTTTAGTGTTTAAAATATTAAATGTGTACACCTCTCAATAAGAATTGAACAAAAATTTACTATAACGTGAGAGACTAGACCCTACTTTGGTTAATATTTTTGAACCCTTCTTTTGTATTCCATTTTTATCTTCCCGAAAGTAGATTGCACTTAATAATTAATAGTGCATTATTATTAATTAAGTTCATAATTTGTCATCAATCAACTTCCTTAAATTAAATAGCTATTCACCAGTGGTAATGAAAGCATCTACCTCTGTAAGTTCTCATTAAACTAAACGGCCACTTGGAAGCTTTAAAAACCAGAAGAGGGAATCGAGATCACCAAAGGAATATACTTTAAGCAGACTTGATATTTAGAGCAAAAAGTGCCAAATAACTCAAAATCAAACTGCCACCATGCAACAACAAAGTTTTCTCTTGTGCAAGAAAAAGAAATCCCAATTCAGCAGAAAATGCTATAGCACAAGTCATAGAAGAGAGATAGTTGAGACAGAACTTCTAAAAACTTTTTTTATTGAGTTTATAAACTGGATATCCATCCTTCCTCATAATTCTTGGCAGGGAAAAAAAAGGCTGAGGCAAAGACAGACTGATAACATTTACTCAAAGTCTACACTGGATATTCGCTCTACTGGTGCAAGAACCTCAGTATCTCAGCAGCATCATTTACATCGATAATATTTTCAATCACTAATGACATTAGAGATCTACATTAAAATTTTAAACTAATCCTCTGTATAGCATGCCAAATGTAATAGCATAATCCTCCCTATGAAGGCAATGGGCATGCATTTGTATCGGCTAACGAGATCTATGCTACTGACCCGCCCAAACTATTCACCTCCATTTTATCGGGATCTTGAGCTCCTGATTAACACATTCAACAGAGATAATCAAGGGCTTGGCAGACAAAGACTTAGAAGATGAAAATAATCACCAAGAGTAAAGGTGACTGGTATAAGCATTAAACTTTCCTAGATCACTTTTTTTTTGGGGGGCCATATTCCTAGATCACTTAATAGTTAATACATTTCTCAAAACCAAACAGGAGAAGACAGTGAAGAATGCTAACCGCTGGACTTTCCATCTCTGAAGTTAGCAGCTATATGCTTGAAAAACTCTTTAGAAGCATCTGCATAATTTCAAGAACAAAAATGAGGTGAGAGATATAATAAATACTTTGCACGCTGAAAACGTACTATTTAACAACTCCCCTTACAAATGTTACCTTGAGCACAGAAGACAATTTTAGAGCACCATGGCAACCAGAGCACAATATTCAAATTTACTACTGACTAGTGTTCTAAATATGGTTAAGATAGGATTCTATTTAAGTGGATGTCTATTCACTGCACATCCTGCTTGTGAAGAAAATAACAAAATTTCACCAATGGGTTAAGAACAATCCTAGGGTTATCATAAGCCTCATCATACATTCATGTCATACCACAGAATGGCGGAAGTATAGAGTGCAAGAAGGAGAGAAGAGGTGAGTTACTCAAATTTAAGCCTCATAAATGGAGAACCAAGCCGCAAAAAAGGGGAGATGGGAGGGGGAAACAAGGAGAAAACAACTGATAATTCATCCCATAGCTCAGTGCTCTTGAAAGTATTTAACTAAGGGCTTTCAAAGGAAACAAAGTAACACATGATTAAAACAGTAAAGGAAACTAGTAATAAAGATTATTCCAAATTTAATCCTGAAGTAATGGATTAATTCCTTATTTACAAATAATTACTCTTGACATTGATCATTTCACTCCAAATACCCTTGACCCAGTTTTCATCAATGTCTCCTGATTAGAGAGAACTCAACTTCAAGTTTCGAAGTGCTGAAGCAATAGAAAGTCCAATGAAAAGTTGTAGGTAGGACAATGGCTAATGATCCCAAAGACCTTAACTAAAGCATATATACATCATTACTTTCAATATTTGCAAGAAGGAAACTTTCATCTTACTCACATTCTAACTTCACTTACAAACACTCTTCAAAGCCCACCGTGACACTATTACTATCATCATCAATATCAAATGAAAGTTCTAAGTATGACATCATTGGGCTCTTCTGTGACAGTTCTTTTTTCGCTTCATAATCTTGAGAATGTTTATCATGTTCAAATTAGGAAGCAAACTGAGCAAGATCTTAATACGGTGTATGAGTAACAAGAACCACAACAATAATGGTTGTTAAGGACAATCAAAAGATGAGTATGTCCAACAAAAATAGGACGAGGCTTGATAGTGAGAGTATCTTTCTGAGTTTTTGTACCAGGAATTCTTATTTTTTCCTACTACGTAGAAGGAGTCACTAAGAACTTGAAGCATATGACCTACTGAATGAAAGGAAGCTATAGAATTTGATGACCATCTCGTTCACCATACTATCATGAGATGATGAGAAGTAACTGGAGGTGTCCTAGGGAGACAAACACTAGCTTTAGCTACCTACATTTTGTTATCCTTAGGAAGACCTACATCAGGTTTGTTGACACGTAATCCATCTTCAGTCTCACCATTAAGACCCAACAAAGCTATGGAACTCAAAGTTCTTTCTGCATTCTGTTCACATAATCCTTGTCCACCATATTTTGTAGCTGTTTTACAAAACTGTCCCTAGTATTGTCCATGGCAAGTTTTAAAACCTGAAGTTCTTGCGAGTGGTTGCCTTTGCATCTAAAACACCAATATAAATACTGCCAGGGAGCGAGGGAAAAAAAAGGGGGTCCAAAATCAGACAGGATGCTGAAACAGAGCCCAGAGCATGATTTCACGCTCTTGCACATGGTGGCACAAGCAATGCTTTCCAGTGTTAGGCCAGTTTAGGGCGGTTTTCCCTGTGTTGTAGTTACTTCTTTGATTCCATGATCAGGTGTGGCACAATCAATGTGAGCAGTGACATCGGTGAGTTTCTAGAAACTCCTAGTACCTTCAACTAAAGTACTGTGGGGCGGAGTTTAGCTGATCAACTCTAATACCACTTTATGCAGAGCCAATAAGGGAAAGGGAGAAATAGATGAAAAGAGGGAGAAGGGATATTGAAAACAACTATGATATGTTATCCCATTACTAAGCTCTCTTGAAAGTCAACAACCAAGGGTTTATAAAGGAAACTAAAAGGGCATGCTATAAAAGGAAGTAGTAATAAAGAATAATCCTAATTTAAGCCTTAGTCAATATCTTAATTCTTACTCCAACCACTATGTACCCAGTCTTCATAACTCACCCAAGGGGTTACTTACCATGTTTCATGGTTAAAGAAGGGTCCGGCTCACGTAGAACTCCGATAACATTTGCTGGTATTCCTGCTACCATGCTTCCAAAAGAAGAAAGAAATATTTTTTTAGTCCAGAACCAATCAAACAGAAGCCATTGGCTTCAAGTAACAAACATCTACAAAAGATAATCAGTTTTTACCTGTGGGGAGGAACCCCCTTCAACACAAGAGAACCAGCAGCTATCATTGCACCTTCACCGATTGTTATATTGCCAAGTATAGTCGCAGTCGCTCCTATTAGTGCACCTTCACCTATTTTGGGATGGCGATCACCTATTTCCTTCCCAGAGCCTCCCAAAGTTACACCCTATAAAATGAAAATAAATATTTCTTGAAGAAAGCACAACTAAAGTTTTCGGTATAGAATTTATAATCATTGACAAACTCAACTACTTTTCCTTTTCTGTCAACATCGAAACTTCGACAAAATTCAGGAAATTATATAAATGCTAATATATTAATTGAAGTTTACAATAGAACTAGCTCAAATTAATCTTCTATAAAATAATTATGAAGTTAATGAAGGAAACACTCTCACATGCATCAATGAAACTCTGTTTCCAACAATAGCAGTTTCACCAATAACCACTCCTGTTGCATGATCTAATAAAATTCCCTCCCCAATTTTTGCAGCTACATAGAAAACCAGAAAAAGATAAATTCAGTGACAACAACATCACAAGTGTTTCAATATCTTGAATAGAGATACAAGCACCCTTTAAGAGAAAACCCAAGTAATAAAAGCTGTCTAACTAAAAAGAAGAGAAAACCCATTCTTTAGCTCATTCCAATAACAAGTTCAGCTTCATAAAACATTTCTCTTTTGTTCAGAAAAAGTAATTGGCACTCGGAAATTTCAACATTAATTTTTTTTCCATGATTCATTTTAAATTTATGTATGGCATTCCAAAGATATAACTCCCACTACATTTGAAGAATGTCACTATGTCAAATTGTTCTTTAAGTTATGATACACCCACATGCGAAAATGGAATTAACATACCAGGATGTATGTCAACTCCAAAAACCTGCAGCCAAGAAATTGGCATCTTAGATCAGAAAAATGGCCTTATAAACATAGCATGCCTACAAATTTCAGTCCACTGGAAAACTACCTCACTAACTCGGCTTTGCAAAGCTGAGGCCAAGACTCTTCGTCCCTGGCCCCACAATGCATGGGCTACTCGATGTACTTGCAGAGAGTGGTAACCCTGTTAGAGGAAAGCATCAGAGGTCAAGCATAAGTCTCATGAATAAACAGGAAACCATGGGGACAAAGCAGACAACATCAAAGGAAATGTCTTAAATATTCCATTAAAACACAGAATAACCAATCAAATGCATTATATTGAATGGAATCATGACATGTTAGTACCATCTGATGATACTGAAAATGTAGCTACCAGCACTCTCACCCCAGAAAAGTTGCGACAGAACCATACAGATTTACAAATACTTCTATACAGTGCTAGAAACTTTTCAAAAGCGGAAAGATTTACCTTCATATACAAGAGCGCTGAGCAATAAGATAAACAAGCAGGGTCCCTGTCTTTAAATGCCTGTGGAGGGAATGGCAGCAGCAGACATGAACAACATTATGATACACTTCAGATTTATACAAGACGAACCTCACTCAAATACTAGAAAACATTTGAAATAATGATGATAATTACCTGCACATCCATGCGGATTGATCTCTGGATACCTTTATCATGCATCATCACATCACAAAATATATCTAACAGCTGAGTTGCCAAAAGAGTAGGATTCTGGAGACGATTGGCAAGAACAAAGGCCAGGGCTTGCTCCAAGCAATCATGTGATATAATACTGGCATACAAAAAGCTACTTAAAATGGGCTCCTTCTCTGCCTGCAAAGAACATGTATAAAAAAATGAATTAACATTTAACACTCACCAAATATGCAAAATGAAGTATCCAACTACAAATTTGATCAAAATACATGTACACAGGAGCAATGAAATGACAAAGAATTACAAACTTTCCAATTGTCCAAACTAAGAACGGTATAAGAATTATCAACAATCACCCCCTCCCCCATAAAGCACACGCACTCTTGAGTTGATCCCTGGTTCCCAAGTATATAGGCAGATACAAGACCATTTAGAACGACTCGTACAGATATGAGTTATTCTCCCATTAATATCATTTCTGTTCATAGAAGTGCTTCGAATACCTGAAGCTACCCGTAAAACCAGGTTAAACGCCATTAAAACCACACCCTTTTGCGTGGGTGATGCATTGTTTTGTTTTTTTCCCCAGATTAGGTAAAACCCAGCAGAAATACATAATGAAACCTACGAAACGCAAATTCTCCCGGACTTGAAAACAATTTCCAATGTAACAGAGGAATCAGAAAATGCAACCGAAGAAGAAGCAATTTGCGTCTGTCTGAACGGAAATAAAGCAGACAAAACAAGCAAAACAGAAAAAGCCCAATTTGCCGCGAACCTCCAACTTAGCTTCTTCTCTCACGGCGTCCCAAATTGGGTCAGACCCATCTGAACTATCCAACGAATAAGCCAAGTTAGAGTCCGATTCGGGATTCCGAATTCCCATAGCATAGACGGGAAAAACTCTATCCAAGCGAAAACCCGATGAGACTAAGCCATAGCTCTTGGGTTCGTCTTCCTTCTCGGGAAGCTCTTTCTCAGTGAGACGTAAACGCGAAGATACCGTCGAGGGGAGAGAAACCCAGCTCTCATCGCTCACACAAGCCATGCGAGCGTCTAGAGAGAGAAAGAAAGAGAGAGAGGAGTAGGGTGAAGAAAAGAGGAGAGAAAGTGTCACATATAAGAAATTGGAGTGAGAGAGATGAGATGAGGAAAATGGCGGTGGTGGAGAGAGAAGGAAGAAGAAGACAGGTGGTGCGGGTGGTGCTGCGTTCGCAGCCGTTACTGATGATGCTTTGATATATAAAAAGGAATTTGATTGATATAAAAAGAGACAATAATGAAAAGTAGAGGACAAGAATGTCCAAACTGACAAAAAAATTATTCATTTTTTAATCTTCTTTAGTACTATACTACTATATTATATAAGTGTTTCCGAGCATTTAAGTCTCTTATTTATGACATTCTTAATTCTTAAATGCTTTCATTTATGACCTCAGAATATTCTTTTATTTTTCGAAAAAGATTAATGAGAAATTGATCAGAACTTCTCTTTTTCTAAAAAAAATGTTGAATTGCTTGAAATTTAAATATTTTCATGGGAATAAAATAATTAAAGCATGTAGTCTTGTAAAAGGATAAAAAGAAAGAAAAGGCGAAAGAAATGTGGCAACAGCAATATGAATGGTGGAGGATGAGGCTGCGACAAAGCACTTGAAGAAAAGCCAAGCGGTAGGCCATAAAATACAAGATGATATATGTTAAATTTATTTTGTTTTTAGACAAAACTAGAGTACAAATATAATTTACGAGTTACTTAGGAGGATAGTTTGAGATTAGGGTGGGGTGGGATGGTTTATAATGGTTTTAAATTTTTCTAAACTTTATTTAGGTTTATTTGGATAATTGGAAAGGGAGAGAAGAGAATATTAAGAGATTAGGGCCTGATTGGTTTAAGAAAATGTTTCATGTTTTCATTTTCTGTTTCTATTTCTAGAATTCTATTTTCATTTTAAAATTTTCAATATTTAAGAAATATGTTTGTTTTATAAAGTCAAAAAATCGTTTTCATTCATATTTAAATTATGTTAACTTGAATAACGCTAATTTTTATATGTTTTTAAGTTTGATTATAACTAAATGATGATATTAACATGATTAAATAGTTTACTTTTGTGTAATGTTGCAAAATATCATAAGTTTGTTTTTGGAAATACTGGAAACGTCTTTTTGACGTTTCCTGTTTTCAGCCTNCTATCCCACCCACCACACCCCATCATTTTCCTTTTTATCAATGATCATTCCATCTACTCTCCTAAAAGTTCTCAATTAAAGCCTTAATCTCTTGAATATACATAAGTAAATAATTTAATCTGACCATCTAAATTATATATTTTGATATTTAAAAATTGTGATGACAATACAATTTAATCACTTCAACTTATCTTATAAAAAACTAATTTATAAGGTCAACAAATTTAAAATCTATTAGCTTTATAATTTTCATAGATTAAAGAATATAAATTATACCTTCAAAGATTCAATAATTAAATTGTTAATTGTGTATTATTTAAAGACTAATTTATAACATATAATTATTTTTGTTAAGATGTATATTTATATTTAACGCTTGATATAATTCTTAAATTTTTATCATTAAACGAAATTATAAAGACATTATATTTATTGTTATATTTTAATTAATATCTTTAACAAATAATTGAACTAATTAGAGTTATATTTTATTAAACTAAATTGTATATACATTTATCTTTTAAAACCAAATCATTACGTTACTTTAAAATAAAATATATATTCAATCACTAGCCAACAATAATAATTAATAAAAGACTGATTAAAAAATTAGTCGCAATGATAGGTACCAAATTCTTTATTACTAATACTATTTCTATTACATATTACAAGATCTCTTCGGTCAAAAAAAGAGTCACTTTTTATTTAAGCCGTGAAAAGAATGTATAGAAAATATTTTATGACCACATTAAAAAAAAAAATACATATAGAACGGGAAGTTGTAGTGGCATGAAAGAACACACAAAAGTTAAACGCTGACCATCCGTACGTGCAAGATTTATAGATAGTGACTGTAAAATCATTATTATATTCTTTTGAATACAACAGGTTGAGATGAGAGAGATAGAGACATGCAGAGAATAATGCCCTCTTTCTGATGTGTTTGGTTAGCTAGAAAATAGTCAAGAAAAATTATAACTTAAACAGAACCAGGAGTCTCGAATGTAATCCTTCTTTGATTCCTGATACGTGTTCATTATTTTCTTCTCAATGATTTCTTTAGTTCGACCAAATCATTAAGTATTTTCCACAAACAACGATTCCAACCTGATCAATTAAATAGACGTTGGGTGACGGGTGTAATTGATTAAAGTATTTACTTATTTACTATATTTTACTGTATATTCCATACATATATGTAACTTATAGCGGAAGCAATTAATAAGCTTGTATATAAAAAGAATACAATTTAGGCTTAAGTGCACTTTTGGTCCCTTAACTTTCGCAAAGGTCTCAATTTGGTCCCCTAACTTTTTTTGTTGCAATTTTGGTCCCCTAACTTTTGAAAACGTCTCACCATTGGTCCCCTTTTGGTCCCAAGTTTGGGGACCAAAATTGAGACTTTTCCGAAAGTTAGGGGACCAACGGTGAGACGTTTTCAAAAGTTAGGGGATCAAAATTGCAACAAAAAAAGTTAGGGGACCAAACTGAGACTTTTACGAAAGTTTGGGGACCAAAATTGTAGCAAAAAAAGTTAGGGGACCAAATTGAAACCTTTGCGAAAGCTAGGGGACCAAAAGTGCACTTAAGCCTACAATTTATATCGGCTTTTAACTTATGAAGTATGAACATTGACACGAATATAGGACACAACACGAACATGAAGACATCGACACACTGAATTCTTAAAATTATATGACATGACACGTTATATATTTATATATAAATAATAAAAAATCCATAAATTTTGATAAAAACTTTAAAAATTACAACATCTATTTATAATATATATCCTTTATGTCATTATTTTTTACTGTTTGTTGTGTTAAAGTAAACAAAATTGATTTTATATTCTGAAACTTATGAATATGTGTAGTGTAGGTGTCGTACGAGTGTTAGACACAGACACATGTCTAACACGGTGATCCGCCCTCAAAATAAAGTGTCAATTCTTCATAGGTTTTAACTGTTTTATTTATCCCACATTTAATTTGAATATCTAATTATTTACAATTATATATATAGCGTCTGTTATTTCTAATTCTCCATCTAGCAAGAGGCACAAAATATACGTCACTGGTGACTAATGTGTGTATGTATATGTCCTGTTTATTTTTCTTTTTCCCTTAACAGAATTTAAAGTGAGCAAATATTCTTTGCCTTGTATAAAATCAATAATAAAAATGGAAAACATATTGAAAAATGGAGAATGAACTTTTTTTATTTATTTTAAATAAATACGTGTTTTCTATTTAATCTCTTGCAGTTAATTTTCCCTAAATAACAGTTTTAGGGAAAATCAATTTATATAACAGTTTTAACTGTTTTATTTATCCCACACTTAATTTGAATATCAATACACTATTTACAATTATATATATAGCATCTGTTATTTCTAATTCTCCATCTAGCAAGAGGCACAAAATATAGGTCACTGGTGACTAATGTGTGTATGTATATGTCCTGTTTCCTTTTTTTTTCCCCTTAACGGAATTTAAAGTGAGCAAATACTCTTTGCCTAGTATAAAATCAATAATAAAAATGGAAAACATATTGAAAAATGGAGAATGAACTTTTTTTATTATTTATTTTTAATAAATACGTGTTTTCTTTAACCTCTTACAGTTAATTTTCCCTGAATGTTATTTTTTAATTTGATTTTCTTAAAAATGAAACTATTGTTAATAAGGTTATAAGGCCCTTATTTTGTTTATTAATGGTCAAATATGATATTGCTGTAGATCTAGAATGGCATAACGCTGAATAATAATAATATTGTATCATTCAACTATTATGTGTAACCATCATTATACAAATATTATTGTGTTTTTTTAATATATCGCAATACAAATCTTATTTATATATGTAGAAATTCGGGCATACTTGGATAGTCGATTTCAAATACCTATGCGAAGATCCGATCACGAATTCAAATACGGATCTACGCTC
>QANZ01008075.1:3397-17954 GCA_003254925.1 Chamaecrista fasciculata
AAAAAAAAAAAAAAAACTTTGTTAAGTTCTAAAATATAATAGGCAAAAGTATTGATTTCATCCTCAAACTTTACACCAATTGTCAATTTCATCTTTCTTTATTTGCTCTCATTTTCATGCTCAATGTTTCACATTTTGATCAATTTTATCTTTTGACAAGCTTCTCCCAATCTTGACCAAAATGTGAAACATTAGCAAGAAATTGATAATTAGTGTAAAGTTTCAGTAAAAAACAGTGTTTTTGCTAATATAATAATAATAATAATAATTCAAAATCAAAGTGAGAAACTCATGATTTACCTTGACGAAGTGTGTGTGTGAAGGCAAAACATCAGTCATAACACTTGCGAGCCAAATTGATGCAATCAAGCCAATGCAAGATCTCTGCATTGGGATCCCTCTCTATAACAACATCAGAGACTGTAATCTGCACGACGCCTCTGAAGCTGGAGATCTTCCCTCGCACTCTAGCCACTTTCCCGATCTCGACGACGTCGGCGAAGCCAGCCGCCACGGCGGCGATCATCGGAACATCCACCGTGCTCGATCGGAAGTACGGCGACGAGAGTTGGTTGAGCCAGAGGACGCAATTGATGACGCCGGTGCCATCATCGACGGTGAATCTGAGAAATTTGTTAGGTTTTAGGTCGCGAGAAGTTATGGTGCCTAGGGTTTCTGCGCGCGAGAGAGAGACGCCTTTGCGAGAGAAAGAAGACGAAGATGAAGAAGACGAAGGGGTTTGAGAGAGTGAGAGAAAATCAAAGGCTAGAAGCTTTACATGAGTGTTGTGTAGTTGTCTGCGTTGCTTCTTCTTCTTCTCCATTACTGCATACGAAATCCCTAATCAATATTTAATTGACTCACGCCGAAAGAGTAGATTGAAATTTTGCTTCTCTTTCAATCATAGTAAAATACTGATAATGCCAATAAAATCTGCAAACAAATGTATGAAATTTTTTTGGATAATAGAATTGTAAGCACGAAACGGGAAACACCTTACCTCTCTTGAGCGGCGAGATGAAAGATTGAACGAATGAACAGGTGCCGTCGACGACGACAGGGAAGGGCACAGTGGCGGAGGTCTTTTTATAGTCTCTCTCTAGTTTGTGGTTCTTAGATTTTAGTCATTTTTGCTCATTAATGTTGATTTCGGTTTATTATCTTTTAAAATGTTAAAATTGATCATAAACATTGGCAAAATGTTTTATTTTGATTCTAAACTATTGAATATGACTTATTTCAAGTTGAAACGTGAAGAGTTTAAAGCTAAGTAATGTTCTCGAAGAGAAGTTTGTCTATCCAATTGGGGTCGTCAACAAACGAGGTCAAATCAGTTCTAAAAGTAGATCGCTCATTTCATAGTCAAACATAGGGATGGCAATTTCAGCGTGTATCTAGGATACCTGTCCGAATCCACCCGTAAAAAATATTCGATATCCGTCGGATACCGAATATCAAATATGATACAGATAGTGAAAAATAAAAATTTATTAGATATTGAGTGGATACGGATATTACTTCAACTATTCGGTATTCGTTCGAAATGAGTAGATACTTAGGGTATTCGATATCCGATACCCTATAATATAAATATTTTAGGCAAAACACATTTTCGTGCCCCTAACGTTTGCGGTGATTTTCAGGTATGTCCCTAACGTTTCATTTGTGTCAGTTGTGCCCCAATGTGAAACGTTAGTTTCAATTATGCCCCCAATTTCAAACATCCACAAAAAAAAACACCATTTTCGCACGATTTGAGCTCGGTTTTGATCAGATTTCATATGGGTTTTAATTTTCGGACATCACAAACTTGATTCCTTGGATCAATTTCAAAGATTAAGCTCAAAATAGCCCCAAATCCGAAGAAAATCAAACCCGATGAACCCCAAAAAGGACCAAAACGAAATGCAGCAAAACGAAGCATTTTTCTCAAAATTTCCATGTGCAAAATGATCCTTAGGAGCCGAAAATGAGTATCCATAAACTCATTTATCAAAACAAACTGAAATGAACACGGATTGAAGCTCAAAAGTTCCGAAAAACGGTACACTAACGAGGATGAGGGCATAATTGAAACTAAAGTTTCACATTGGGAACACAAATGAAACGTTAGGGGCATAACTGAAAATCATCGCAAACGTTAGGGGCACGAAAGGGTGTTTTGCCAATATTTTATTATATTTTATACATTTTTTATTATATTTTTAATTATTTTATTTTAATTAACGGATATTGGCTATTGGATATCAGATATATCCAATTTTTGAATTAGGATATCTTATCCTATATCCATTATTTTCGGGTATTTCATATATTTAGGGTACCCGTCAGATACCAGATATCAGATAGGGTACGGGTACAGATACTAAAATATCAGATACGGATATGGTACGGATATTGGATAGGATGAACAGATACAGATACAGATAGTGACAAAATGATTGGGTACCCTACCCGTGGGTGAATGAGAGGGAAGAGTTATAATTATGGTAAAATTTAGGTAAAGTTCTTTATATATTTGTTATAGGTTTTTCAATCAACATTTGACATATGGCAAAAATTTTATGTATGACCAATTAGGTAGAGAGAGAATATTAAACACAACCTTTTACATAACCAATCATTGAAGAGAGAGAATGTAATTCAAATTTATAACTAGAAGCCTTATTACAAGTATATAAAGAACTTTATATAAATTTTTTTTCTTATAATTATACCACCATTGTTTTTAAAGATGACAACAACATATCGCAATTCTCTAATTTTAAGTTTTAAATACAATTATCAATTTTTTTAAATTTTTGTGTTTTAATACCACTTTATTGAGAAGATAATGGTAATGTCAAGCACACTAAAACAATATGATTTTTTTTTTTTGATATATAAAAAACGGTGAATCAAAGTACAACGAAAGCTCAGGCAAAAAAAAAAAGTACAACGAAAGCATCTACGAATCATAATCACAGACCTCCCCAGATAGACTACAACGATGGGGATGTTTGGATTGTGACTCGAAGAAGCGATGAGTTGAGGACAATTAAAATCATGAGCAGAAATAAAGGAAGACCTACCGGAAGAAAGATGAAACTGACTATAAGCAGCAACATAAGACTCAACAGAAGATAAAATAGACCTAATTACCGTCGCCGGGAGGACTTTGGCACCTTTACAAACAATCTCATTCCTGCACATCCAAATCCTGTCAAGACCAACCAAAATGGTAATCCACGAGATATCAAACATGTCCCTGTCTCTCTTCCAACGACGGATCCACCCCAGAAGCCATTGCTAAAAGTGCCCACCTCGAACCTCACTCCTAACAGCAAACGGTAGTCCAAACCAGACGGCTCTGGCAAAACTACAACGCAAAAACGTGTGCGAGATCGAGTCATCCGTATCACCACAGAAGGGACAGACAATATCACAATGAAGATGATGCCTGTTGAGGTTGGCGAACGTAGGAATGCCATTATTATAAATCTTCCAGACATTGAGAAGAATCCTCGGCGGAACCTTAGACTTCCAGAAGTCCTTCCACGGAAAGGTGAAAACAGAGTTATTACCGTTAACTGGATGGTCCACCCGGCGAAGCAGCTCAAAATCAGCTGCTGCATTGTACGACCCAGTGACAACAGGGGTCCAAACCAACGTGTCCGGCATATGGCGAACCGGACCAGCAGTAGTAAGAATGGTTGCAACATCAGTCCCAGAACAGACACGACTGATTTTATCGACATCCCAAGAGTAGGAGGTGTGGTCGATCAGATCATTGACAAGAATACCAGAAGGGGAGCCAGAGATGTGCCCACCCCAAAATCTACTTCTGACGTCAACCCTATCGCCCCTGCCTAGCTTCCATTTGAGGTGTTCTATGATGATGGAGGCATTGTCCTTAATCCCTCTCCAAACTATAGAGGCCTATGAGCAAGGCTTGAAATCAAAGTCAGAGAACGGAACAATGTACTTGTTGTGCACCCATCGGCTAACCATAGACTGCGGATTATCCAGAATCCTCCAAGTGTGTTTAGTGAGGAGCGCCTTGTTCACTAAACCAGTATCCCGAAGACCAAGCCCACCCTCATTCTTTTTTTTGAAAATCACATCACGGTTAAGAAGATGAATCCGCTTCTTGTCCCCATTGAAGCCCCAAAAGAAGTTTGTCATCGTGCTATTTATGGCATCCGTCACTTTCCTAGGGGCCTTGAAGCATGACAGCTTATACACCGGATTTGACTGAATAACAGATTTAATCAATGTGAGTCTACCCGCTTGAGAGAGGAGTTTGCTTTTCCAACCAGCCAGCCGATTGTTGATCTTGTGAAGAAGATCCTCAAAATTGCGTTTAAGGTCTTGCTTGTCGTCAACAAAAACACTCAAGTACTTACCCAACTTATTTGTGGCCTCCACCCCAAACAAAATGACAAACTCTACTTTCTTCAGTCTGGGAGTATTGGGACCAAAACAATATGAATAATTCTTCTCCACTTGAATGAACCTAATGTTGGAGATTATGGAGCAAACGCAGCGGAAAAGGTAAAATTAAAATTTTATAAGCTCCTCCACAGGATCCACTAATTGTGTTTATACTAGTGAGATAAGATGTTTACCTAAATCAAACGGATGTTTGAATGACTGCAATTCCAAGAAGTCCACAGACTCGTGTCTTTCCTCTGCCGGTGATCCACACGAACAGTTTGGCAGATACTCAGGTGCTAGCCTCCAATCTCTTCTCCAAGAGATTATGGGAACCAATCTACAAATCTTGAAATTTCAAGAACACTTCTTGAAAGATCCAAGAATCAAAGTGGCGCACAATTTCAAGAACACTTTTTGAAAAACAAGAACCAAGTGGCGCACTAGTATGGAATTTTTCCTCAAAAATTCCTCACCAAAACTCAAGAGATGAGCACACTACCAAGAACGAATTTCTTGGCCACACTTACTCTAGGTTTTTCGCCTCTCTTTCCTCTCACACACAATTCGCCCTTTAAACCCTAAGTTTAGGGTTAGTTCGAAACTCACCCTTTGTTTTCTCCACTTAGGATATGCGACTTCTTTGTGCTTTTAAAGAGTCTCCATTCCTCAAATTAGGGAATCACAAAATCTTGATTATAAGATTACATTAATATTATAATTCAAGATTAAGAGGCAATCTCAATTTAAATTTCAAGATCATATCTTGAAACCTAAATCTAGAATGCACACTTCCCATTGGTTGGAATGAGTCAAGAGGATTTGAATTCTTAATTAAAATATTACATTAATATCTTAACCTAAAATTCAAAATGCATTCTTGAAATTCAAAATGCAAGATCAAATCTTGCATTTGAATCTCCAAGAATTCGCCCCCCTCTTGTTTGTTTTATAGGAATTTAATAAATAAGATAACAATCCTAACTCTTAGGAAGTTATAACCAACTTATTAATTTCCTTAACAAATTGAATTAAAATATTACCCTAATATCTTAATTCAAATTTAAATCTTGAATTCAAATTAACAAAATCATATTTCATTAATTAAATTCAAGAGTGAGGCGCCACCTCATCTTGCTCTTCAATATTAGAGAATTTAATAAATCAATAATCCCCTAACTCTTAGGAGACTTAGTCAATTCATTATTCCCTAATATTTTAAATAAGAATTCAATTGTAAATAGATTAATCAAATTAACTATTTAACAATTAATATATTTAAACTTGTCTAACAAATTTAAATATTACAAATGTAGATTTTATTTAAGACAAGACTTCATGTCCTAAGACATTCAACTATGTCTTAAATTGTGTCACTAAAGTGACTCACGAATTAACCCTAATTCGTGTCCCATTACAGTATCTTGATCCTGCTCATGTGTGACCCAGCAGGCCTCATGTGAAATTGGCAGCAAGCCATCTCTATGACTCACAAGTCGAGAGCGGACTCTAGCAAGCCATCACGACTACCCAAAACACGTGAGTTATCGTTTTAACATCAACGACTTAACCTTAGTACCACCTTGTCATAATCCCTATTGTCACACGATATTTTGGTCATGGATAAGGCATGGGAAAGTCATCCTTGTAATCCAAACCATAACTTTCTCGATTCCTTGAGTTAGTCCCATTACCCTGTGTGGCCACACATTCCTTGGACAAACTCATCGAGGGGCCCAGTCAAATATCTCTCAACTTAATGAGGGACAAAATTCCTTATTGGTCAACCACATTCCTCAGCACGGCAAACAACTAAACCTGTACCTAGCCTGTATGACTACCCTGTTACGGGCAATGTAACATCCTAAGCGGAAATAGAGCATGACATATCATAATTAAACATAAACAACGTATTACAGGCCCTGAGTTATAACAAGTAACTAAGAAAACAAGGTTGGAAACATGATAGGTCTCAAGTCTGCCTAACAGAATAATTATCTAGAGGCTCCGCCTCCGCTACAATAACAAAATACAAGAGGTTCTGCCTCCCCCAAAAGCCACAGAGGGCCTAGCACATAAAACATAAACAACACACAAACAAGGTTTACATCTAAATACAGACCCAAACAAGTAGTAAGGTGAGGGTCTCCAATAGGTGGATTACCACCACAACTTGAGCAAACACCAGCTTGTTCTTGCACAGAAAGTTCTAAAATGGTGGAAGGGAGTGAGAATAACATTCTCAGTAGGGTTATCAAACTTTCTATTTAATTAACAACAATCCTCGCACAAACACAGATTTCAACAATACTTATCAAGTATGAGATTAGGCATATGTAAAGTACCAACTATAAACAGTTAACATGCTTTCCACAATGCAACAATATATAATCACAATTTATAACCATAACCGGCTGTGACCGCGCGTCACCCGACACCCATAATACCCTAAGGTATAGCCGGTTCACAATCAAGTAGTGTCATGATCAAACCTCGGTCACCATGACCTAGGCTTCCGGAACATCTCCCGGTGTGCGCACAAACCAAATAGCCTGTCACCTGAGGAATCCACCTCAAGCCAACCACGGAATCCACCGTGGCCATTACCCGCGGAACCAATCAACACGGGGAGGGTTCCTACCCCCAAGCAATCATGACAATTCATACACATTCATAATATTCAAGTCTCATCTATCATTTCTCACTCAAGTTGTCAAGTACACTATCTAGCTTGTTCATTTTCATCTTACCATTAATTAGTGGCCTTCTAATTTAATATTTACATCACTTAAATTTACTAAAAATCATCCAATATTAATTCAAGTTCATAAAATACATTCTTAACTTCAAGAATACAACCTTCAGCAACATTTAGAACTACTAAAAACTCCAAAAACAGCTTCACTTTCATGGAAAAAAGAATAAAGGACCAAACTGAATTTTTCACAAAATTCTGGGCTTTTGCACAGAATTTTGCAGAAAATTCTGCAAACAGAGCAGCCCCAAATTCGTCCCAAATTCTGCAAAAACAACTCCATTTAAGCTTACANTTCCTCTTCCTCGTTCCGCTTCCCGATTTGCCGTCGCCGTCGCCGCCGCTTTGGTCGTTCGACTCTGGCTGAGGATCCCATCGACTTCGTCGGTACCATCTGCTTGAAGTCTCTTCTTCCCTACCAGATTGGTCCCTGTGAGTACCACTCTTTGTATATATGGTGGTTGGGTATAGATAAGTTTTAATATGTTTCATATAGATCCTATTTCAGTCCACTTCATCTTATTTTGCCACATCATGATCTTAGTCACTATGCCACGTCATACTTAACGGCTAAATATGGATGGAGTTCACCAAGAGACTAATGGTGGAACCTTTTGAGAAGTTATGGGACCAAAATTGCAACAAAAAAAAGTTATAGAACCAAAATGAAACCTTTGTCATAGTTATGGGACTAAAATTGCAACAAAAAAAGTTATGGGACCAAAATGAAACCTTTGTCATAGTTATGGGACCAAAATTGCAAAAAAAAAGTTATGGGACCAAAATGAAACCTTTGTCATAGTTATGGGACCAAAAGTGCAATTAAGCCTTTAATTTATTGTGTAAAATTTTAAAAAATAGCAGTGACACAAACCACTACACATTAATTGAATAATTGTACAAGAAAATATAAACTATTTTCATTTAAAAGCATATTAAGCATATAAACTAATTTGATAATCAAATACTTAAATACATGTAACTTCGTGAAAATAAAAAAAATAAACAATTCTCAGGTGGAATTATTATAATTTTCCCACTTCGATTCAGCTATATCATCACAACGTGCAGCCATGTCAATTGCACTTTGATCAGATAATCATGACAAATTTTCTGCATTCTTAGATTTACATTACCATCATTCCCTTCATGTCATTCAAATAGATAAATTTTCTAGCCCAAGTGGTTCAATCAGTAGATCAAAAGGTCATTACTCTAAGTATAATTTTGTGAAACTTGAAATAACAAATTAAAACTACTCATTTGATGCGTGTGATGCTAAACAACAAATCTGAGTTTCTAATTACCAAAGCATCATGCCAGAGTGAGTCAGTAAATATTAAAAAGCAATCAGATACATACATAGAAGGCCTAAAGCAAGGGAATTTAATGATCTATTACAAAATAATCTCTTTGAATGACTAATCCAACTTTAAAACACTAGTTTAAACATAAAAAAAACAAGTCACAAAGCGGGAGTGGTCAAATTCCCCAAGTCCTTTTCTTAATTAGCCTGAAATAACAAATAAGCACACTGCAGAATTTACAGAGTTCATGAGAAGAATTCTTAATTAGTGAATCACAATATATATAATAGAAATATAAAATATACATGAATAAATGAAAGAGGATTAATTAATTAATGGTATGGGTGTGATTGAAGCTGTGTCACACTGGCACCTATTGGCAAATAAATTTAGTCGATAACTACTACAGGCTAATTAATTATTAATGCAATTGAAGGCTCATATAGAGTACATTCAATAGTATTAGAGAGAGCATATATGTAATAATGTTAGAAAAATTATTTTATATATTGGGCTCACATTTGTCTAAAGTATTTTATTTGGTTTAATAAAATAAATGGGTTGATAGATGGTCCAATAAAAGGCAAGTCCAAAGTATAAAGTAATCACTGGGGCTTTAGCACACATTATATTAAAAGTTTAGCATGTGGCTAAGTATATGCCTTTTAGGGTTTTACTGAAGCCCGTGATGGGAGAGCCCAGTAAGACAAATATACATATAGGCTGGGTCCCCTCTCTAACCTTAACGCTAAGTAAGTCACCCATTAGAGCCACTACACAACTAAAGGGTTAGGGGCATAGAGAGGAAGACCTAGTTCTCAAAGTTTTGATCTGAGGATGGAATCAGGTACGCTCTCTATTGTTTTTAGTTTCAATGTTCCAACATTCCAATTGACTCGATTAAAGTTGCTTCCGCTTACAGTTTTCCCTTACATTATATATCAAAACGAAGCTTATTCAGAGAGGAGTAAAAGCCCTAAATTTAATATCACCAAAAAATCCATATTTGATGCAAAAAATAGGACTCAAAGCTGCGAATTATCATGCAAATAATTGCAAAAAAGACCCTAATTCAAGATCCTGATGGAGATTGTGCCCTAGGGTCAATCATCCTATAGATATGTTTGGAACATATCAATTAATTTATGGAGATAAATTAATGGTTATCATATTATTAGCATGTTTACTATGATAACAGTCCATGATTAATTATGAGATAGTTAATCTAAACTGTCCCTGGTCGCTCATTCGAGTGGGAACTTGAATNAAAAAAAAAGTCACAAAGAGGGAGTGGTCAAATTCCCCAAGTCCTTTTCTTAATTAGCCTGAAATAACAAATAAGCACACTGCAGAATTTACAGAGTTCATGAGAAGAATTCTTAATTAGTGAATCACAATATATATAATAGAAATATAAAATATACATGAATAAATGAAAGAGGATTAATTAATTAATGGTATGGGTGTGATTGAAGCTGTGTCACACTGGCACCTATTGGCAAATAAATTTAGTCGATAACTACTACAGGCTAATTAATTATTAATGCAATTGAAGGCTCATATAGAGTACATTCAATAGTATTAGAGAGAGCATATATGTAATAATGTTAGAAAAATTATTTTATATATTGGGCTCACATTTGTCTAAAGTATTTTATTTGGTTTAATAAAATAAATGGGTTGATAGATGGTCCAATAAAAGGCAAGTCCAAAGTATAAAGTAATCACTGGGGCTTTAGCACACATTATATTAAAAGTTTAGCATGTGGCTAAGTATATGCCTTTTAGGGTTTTACTGAAGCCCGTGATGGGAGAGCCCAGTAAGACAAATATACATATAGGCTGGGTCCCCTCTCTAACCTTAACGCTAAGTAAGTCACCCATTAGAGCCACTACACAACTAAAGGGTTAGGGGCATAGAGAGGAAGACCTAGTTCTCAAAGTTTTGATCTGAGGATGGAATCAGGTACGCTCTCTATTGTTTTTAGTTTCAATGTTCCAACATTCCAATTGACTCGATTAAAGTTGCTTCCGCTTACAGTTTTCCCTTACATTATATATCAAAACGAAGCTTATTCAGAGAGGAGTAAAAGCCCTAAATTTAATATCACCAAAAAATCCATATTTGATGCAAAAAATAGGACTCAAAGCTGCGAATTATCATGCAAATAATTGCAAAAAAGACCCTAATTCAAGATACAACACCCCAATTGTAGGCTCTGATACCAAAAAATATTATAATTTTGTGTGTGGATTAGCATTAATTAATTAACTATTATTCGAAATACTGATTAATTTAAAAGGTTCTAAAATTCTTAAAAATTTGCTAAAATTTTTGTTAAAAGTTAGAGCTGATAATTGTGACATATATAATTCTATATGGTGCTTCGTAGTCTGGAAATTTTGTTTCTTGAGTTGTTGAGAATTTTAATCACTAAAGTGATTTATTCATCAAAATTCATTAAACCGTTAAATACCTTGTTGATGGAAAGTGAGAGGCAATTTCTATAAATTCTAGTCTGGATGGTTTTATGAATTGTTGTTGACCATATATGTTTGTGACTCTCCCTAATGTTATAGTTTGGTTTGTCAAATATTTTTGACCCGATAATATGCACTTAAATTGTGGTTTTGTGACCAAAATTAATTTAGAGCCCTTTTGGCCAAAATTTTGGAATTCTTTGGTTATGGAAACTTGTTTGGCACTATTAGCAACTTGTGATTGAGTACTCACCTATCTTTGGTTATCAGTTTTGTGGACCAATTCAATAATTAATTAATGCTATCCAAGTGGGAAATATTATAATTTTGTGTGTAGATTAGCATTAATTAATTAACTATTATTCAAAATACTAATTAATTCAAAAGGTTCTAAATTTCTTAAAAATGTGCTGAAATTTTTGTTAAAAGTTAAAGCTGATAATTGTGACATATATAATTCTATATGGTGTTTCGTAGTCTGGAAATTTTGTTTCTTGAGTTGTTGAGAATTTTAATCACTAAAGTGATTTATTCATCAAAATTAATTAAACCGTTAAATTCCTTGTTGATGGGAAGTGAGAGGCAATTTATATAAATTGTAGTCTGGATGTTTTTATGAATTGTTGTGACTTTTACCACTGAAGTGGATGGTCATCAAAATTCATGAAGACAAAATCCTTTGTTGATAGAATTATTTGTTGAATTAATACTTATAATTTCCTACCGGAAGGGGATTATTATTTGTATTAAAATTCAAGATTCCATGAAACATATTAATAAGTACATATGGTTCTGAAATTTAATCTGCCTAAAGGGGATTGAATTTTTCGCACCCTCATTTTTAGAGATATAAACTTTAAGGGATTTTATCTGCCCAAAGGTGATTTAATTCCTTAATTTTTATAGTCTTGACTTGTTTCATGGAAGGGAGAAAACAAATAGAATATTATTTTCTCTGCCCAAAGGTGAATTTATAATGGTGCTGAAAATTTTTCTTCAAAGTTTTTTTTAAATGTTAAACCTTTTTTTCACAATTGCCTCACTAATTTACCATATTAATTATTGCCAAACAATTGCTTTAATTGTCAACAACAATAATGCCACAATTAAAATGTTGACCGGCTCTAATTACAATAAGTGAAAACATGAGATACACTTAATTGATCTGGGTGTGGGATTCGTATATATTTAACCAATAGGAATTTGGCATTNACTTAATTGATCCTGGGTGTGGGATTCGTATATATTTAACCAATAGGAATTTGGCATTACTAAATCAAGATTTTTTAAAGTGTGGCTAGAGAAGTTGTAGTGACTTGTTGTGGTGTCATATGACACCAATTACTTTGATTCATTTGAAAATTATTTTCTCACTTAAAGATAATTGCTTTATGTGAGAAAATGGGGGAGAGAGAGAGATTTCAAATGTATTAAATTTGCTAGCCATAATGATTTAAAGGTTCTTATATTATAGACTACTACCTAAGGTTGTGATTGGCAAGAGAATTCTAACTGTTTATAAAGTTATATGATTGTGTATTCTAAATGTTTATAAGGTTTAGAGGAATTTCTCTAACGATTGAGAACTTGGTTATGTAGTAGTCTATGATTGTGTATTATTATTTATTAATACTTCCTAGTCTAAGAACCTTATTTTGTAAAATTACTGAGTATGTCTATCATCGAAGTGAATTATACATCAAAATTTTATAAAATCGTTTAGTTCTCTTTGTTGATAGGAAGTAAAGCAATTTCATACATAAATTCTAGTTTGAAAAATTTTACTATATTTTGTGAATTGTTACGGCTTTTATCACTAAAGTGGTTTAGCCATTAAAATTCTCAAAATGTGCAAATTTCTTGTTGATAGAATTTTGATTGAATTAATGTGCATAGTTACCTGCCCAAAGGGAGTTATTATGTGTATTAGTTCTAGGGTTACATGAACCATGTGAATGAGAGCATATAACCTTGAGAATCATTTTGATTAATGGTGATAAGTTTCTATAAGGGTAAATTACACTTTGGTACCCTGTGGTTTGACCCTATTTCACTTTGGTACCCTGTGGTATTCTCCATTAACACTTTGGTACCCTTTGGAGCTATTTTGTAATTTTAACCATAATAAATTTTACAAAAATTACATATTGACCCCAAAAAAATTTTAAAATTTTCATTTTAGTCCCTATATAATATGTATCCAGGGACCTATTTGTAATTTTTTGAAAAATTTTTGGGGTCAATATGTAATTTTTGCAAAATTTGTTATGGTTAAAATTACAAAATAGCTCCAAAGGGTACCAAAGTATTAATGGAGAATACCACAGGGTACCAAAGTGTCAAGTTTCAAACCACAGGGTACCAAAGTAAAATAGGGTCAAACCACAGGGTACCAAAGTGTAATTTACCCTTTCTATAATTATATGTTTTCTTTATATTGTAAGTGAAATATGAAATTCAAAAGAATTTTATCTGCCCAAAGGTGATTTAATTCTTTATATTTTGTATTGTCATTATAAGTTTTATGGATGAAATCAAGTATGCTCTCTATTGTTTTTAGTTTCAATGTTCCAACATTCCAATTGACTCGATTAAAGTTGCAACCCCTTACGATTTTCGCTTACAATCAACTCAAAATCTTATTGAAAGATGAATATAGAGTTGAGTTATCTCGGAGACGAGAGAAATGACTTGGATTTATAGTAGGGATAGGATAGACATCAAGAGAATGATGTGGCAAGGATGAAAGTATTGATCAACTCAAACGCTTCAAATTAATATGTAAGACGCAATTTTACAACAATTTTGAACTGACACAGAAAGGTTAAAACCCAAAATCTCGACGGGAAATATCTAAAAACATAGATCATTCATGAATCATTATAGTTAACAGAACAAGCACCGATATAAGTATCAAACTCCTGAGTACTAAATCATAGTGGCTTTAATACTATAAAATCTCAGCAGCTGTAAAGTAAACATGAAAAATTTCAATATAAATTTTAACCCAATGAAGCAAGATCTTCAAACTAAGCAAGATCCATCTCCAACAACAAATTGGACCAGACCCAAAAAGAAAAATAACCCAAAATCTCAACTCGGAATATCATTGAAATACAAAGAACCTCCAAAAGAGTGGTTATGGCTAAAAAAAATTTGTGAGCGACAAGTAACACACTATATACAATGTATAAGACAATTTTGATCTAATTCACAGACATTCATGGATGAGACAAAAACTAAAACAACTTATATGTATAAAAAAATGACTTTAAAGCATGCTACGAAGCCAAGGGAATACAACACTTCAATGGCTGAAAATTCATTTTCGAATGAGCAACGTTGGCATGGCGTGAGTTGATCGGCATCGATACGGAGGAGAAATAAAGAAAGCGAGAAGAGAAAACGAGAACACAAGAGTGAAATGAGACTGAAGTTGAAAATGACTAGTTAATTACAATATTGCCACCAGTCATTTTTATTTTTTTTCTATTTTTAGAAACCAGAACATCTTTTCATTGTTTTCTGTTTTCAAATTTTAAAAGCAACTTTTGATTTTCTTTTTAGTTTTCAAAAAGAGAAGCAAAAAACTGTACCACCA